>JBAIZZ010000196.1:526871-596829 GCA_037355905.1 Heliconius aoede | reverse complement strand
CTGTGTGTGTGATGTTATTTATTTTACATTTATTTACCATTTCAATATAATAATGACTGTCTGACGCACAACACACTGTTGACCTTCGAAAACACAGTATCTAAGATATTGGAGGAAGAACACGTAAAAAGCATGAGGACTTCACAGAAGGGCATGCATGAAGAGGTTGATGAAAGTGGACGAGGCGAAAGAGGTATGTAGAGACCGTAGGGTTTGACGCTCCGTTCTCTCTGAGTCTCTCGTCTCGACTCTGACGTTACTAATTTGACTACTCTGACGTTATAATATATAAATTTAAGAAGACAAAGTCACGTTTGGGTCGTTTGTTGTATATTAAAGTCTTCCGTCATTTAAAAACTAAAAAACCAATATTTTAGAACGCTAAGCTTCGGCATGTAGGCTCCTTGGAGACTATAAGAGAGTACTTGGAGAGGATTTGTTTGGATTATAAATTAGAAAAAACGATATTTTATTATGAAAAATTATTTTACCACATCATCTACTATGAAAAAATTTTCATTTGCATTAATAAAAAAAAAGTATTTCAAACTATTATAACGAAGGTGCAATAAAAACGCTGTTGAGATAAATTGCAAGCTAGTGATGTAACAAAAGTCTGCTGCTCTTTTTCTATAATATCTAATGGTACAACCCTCGTAATGCCCTCGGCGGATTCAGTATCTCCATTAGTGTTGTGCTTTGCCACCTTTTTTTGTTTAACATTTACTTTTGCGGTGAATTATTATACAACCGTCTGCATTGTAAGCTTATAGTTCATTTTTTTGTAACAGATAAAATGTATTCCACATACAGCAAGGTAGGCGTAACTAATGTTGAAACAGTCAGTTGTCACTTTCCGAGACTTAATGTGGTGAATGTTGGTACCAGAGCATATTAATGAAACTAATACAAATATAATCATTTTCTTTGTAGAAATCGAACCTAAAACCATTGAATTTTGAATTGACTTGTTTCAAAGCGACAAGAAGGCCTAGAATTATTTGTATTTATGCATACGTATAGAGTTAAATGAACTTACAAATGTCCTATTTAAAGCAAACCTATGACCTATCGAACTCATACTACCAGTCAAAATTACTATCTAACCAACAAACCCCGGCCACAAATGTAGCTTTTTCGCAAATGCCACTTAAAAATAAGTAAGTATAACTTCCGATCCTTCGTCCCAAACGCACGGTGGGCAGGCCTTCAAGTCTTGACATTCACTATCTGTCCTTTATTCAGTTGAATACGAGCTCGCATTTTATTATGTTAAGCCACGAGAAATAGATTTTCTTTTGTGGTAATACAACTTGGTTTTATTGCGGAGTCAGACGCAATTTATCTAAGTTGTTACTTACAGAATTAGTGGGCGATTTAAAATATGTCTCTCGTAGAAATTATTGTATTGCATTCGTGATGTATTTGGGTTTTACTTTGATTTAGGTTGTACAAAATATATTAACTTAATAAAAACTTATTTTTGTACTTTAAACAAATTTTGATAACATATGGCGGATTATTTGTGTTCAATTCCTATCTAGTAAAGACATTTTTTCAGTCACGCTGAATCCCGCACATAGCAAGATAAACAGAAGGAACCTGAGATTCTAGTGTAAAGATACTCTGTTCCCATTAAGATACCTCTGTCTCCCATTTTCCACATTCTAGAGGCATTGCGTTTTGAGTGGCGGATCTCAACGCTGAACTCGCTTGCCTCGATAACAGCGCGAAAACAGAAAAAGAATAAGACGTAGTTTATAATTAGGGTATAAATATTTTGTACATCTTGGATCTAATATAAGTTTAAACGGATTTGTTTAAATAATTTACAAAATACATATTTTATCAGTGGTTTAGAAATGAATAAATGAGTAGACACAAAACTTTAGTTTGTATTGTAAACACTTGATGGCTCAAAGCAATTGAGTATGATCACCTATCTTTAGCACTTGCAGAGTAAAATTTTTACTTTATATCATCTTTGGATATCGAGAATAAGGTAATTATACCAAAAAACGTAAACAACACAATTAATATTAATGCTTCCCATTAAAACGTGAAATATAGCGTAAACTTGGAGAAAATTTAGGGAATTTCCTTTTTTTAGACCAGGTGTATTTGAAATGTGCTATATATCTTTATTACTCTGTAATTGGAGACGTTCTTGAAAATAGATACCATAATTGAGATTAATATAGTATTTTTTACTGTATCCCACAAGAGAAGAATAGGCAGATGGAACCTATTGTTAGGGCATTCATATACAAACTTTCCATACAATTTTTGAGACATTAAATACTGAAGACATTGCGTGTTAAGTGGCGGTACTCAACGCCGCGCTTTCTCTCGTTACCAGAGCGAGAAAATGAATAAATTAAATATTAATTTCTTGAGCACCGAACCCACAATCTGTCGCGTATACAGTCGCACGCTTGTGCCCCTGCGCCACGATGGGCCTCACATTAAATGAAATTGCATTTCCTTGCTCAAGTAACAACGCCAAACACGGCGTTTGTTTCGCGACTCAACACACAATGTCTCTAAAACTCTATGGAAAATGAATTTTATTAACACTAAGTTCCCTCTAACTGCCCCTCTTTATTCGGAATACAGCATAAATTGTAAAAAAAAAATAAGAAACTGAAATAATAAGATGAGAAATTGAATACGAAACCACCTTTCAATTTTCACAAAATCGTTCTAAACTGAAAACTTTTGTGGTATTTAAAAATTCAAAAGTACAAAATTCGAAAATTTCACATCCCGAATGTTTCAATATCACGTTTTAAAATGAAACCTCGAATCGCTTTGGGTCAGAGTACCATCAATTATGCATATAGCTCTTATTTTCAAATTCACTGTTTAAGTGGTTAAAATAAAGGCAGTACTCACTTATTCATGGGAGGGGGATATCGTCGTGGAATAACGCCGATTCCACATTTAGAATTGTATTAATTCTCTCTAATGTAATATCCTCAATTATAAACCTGAATTTTGCTGATGCAGAAGGATTGGGCTAAATTTTTTGTGACGTACGAGGCATACATAGACATATAAATATATGAGACATATTTAACATTTTTTTTAATTATTTTTCAGCTCCACGTTATTAAGCATCTAGACTATATCTAGATCAGAGCCTGGTGTTAAGACAGTCCGCCGAAATTTCGGTGGATTTTGTTACATACTTATTTTTAATTATGACATCTTAAGTAAATAAGTATAAACATATACTTTATACGAGTAAATCTTAGTTAAAGCAAAACACCAACTTTAACTCATGTTGTGGCTGGAAATAAGATGAACATTAAAACAGAACTAAGACTTTCGTAACTTAAGAATGCGAAGACTTTCAAATGTCTGTATGTGTTTTAAATATAAGAATCCTATTATTATATGGTTTTACTCTGAATTTTTCTAAGTAAGACGTCATTAATTCAGTTAGAAGCTTAAAATTCCTTGAAGCTGAAAGGATTCCAAAGCTCGCCCTCATATATTATTCAGTTGGCGTCCGAGAGCGTAAATGAAAAAGTTGGTGAATTCAATGGCTATTGGAACACCACCAAAATACTTGTAAGATCTCAAAAAAAAACGAACTTTTAATCGATCGAAAATTACATTTGAAAAGTTTACATTAGATTAATATTCGGGTCACGACTTATGGTGTTAAGAGGAATGAAATTGTTTTATTAAAGTTAGATAGGAATGTGTATTTTTATCACCTTTTGTCCTTGCAAACTTGGTAAGGTCAATATAATGAGATGTCATTGAAGTGCAATTCGTTGTAAAAATCGTTAAATTAATTCGATAATAAACTTAGCCTTGCCTTAAAAATAAGTGTATCTATAAAAAAATTAAACAAACAATATGCCAAATTCTTTTAGACTACACGAATTTTACGATTTGTAAAACATTCAAATCACTAAGTACCTTCCAAATGTGAAAGTTAATCATTCGAAATAGAATCATTCAGAAATAGCAATCGTCGGTTTTGAGTTGTAGGTATCCTATTTCAGAGGAAATTCGTTTTATCGTTACGATCCTCGCCAGTTCCGATTCGATTATACTTGTTCCAGGTTGTATTTTCGATATGTCTAGATTCTAACTTAAAAAGCAGCTTAACGGTATTATTTCAAATAGAAGAAATTGTTGGATGAGCTGTAGACACGACAGAATGTGGGTTCGATTCCCATTCAGTTAACAATGCCCAGCGCGACGTCCTGCTTTTCAACAGGCAATACCTCCAAAACTTGAAGGGAAAAAGGAAAAAGTGTTAATGGAAGTGTTTAGTAGCACTAGGTTCTTTCTGATTACCGTAGTAAAGGTGGGTGGTAAACTAAAAAAAAAACATTTATAATGTATATAAAATTTGAAAAGATAAAAGATTTAACGATTTAACGCTCCTTTAAAATTCACGCAAAAGTAAATGAAGACTCTTGCGAAATTAAGTGACAATAAATCCTCATTTCGCGTCGTGAGCTCATGAATATATTGGTCGGTTACTTTCGGTTCAAAAGTTTTAGCGACGAACTACTCAGATTATACGCCTGCGACAGGAAATTGTGCGAATCCCGATAAAGATGAGACGGACGAGGAATCTAAAAGACTTATATATATATTTTTTATATCATCCTTAGTACTTATGAGTTTCGAAAAGCTTACCGATTGATATTATAAATGGAAAAAATTTTCTTTAGTTGTTTAAAATTGTCACTTTTACCTTTTAATTTTTCTCATATATTGTGTATAGAAAATAAGTAAAATAAAATTTAAAAAATATATGATCTATATATGATAAATCTTCTGGTAAAACAATCCTATATTACAGATTCTTTGTCAAGCTGACTAGCATGTTGATGTTATTATAAGAAAGCTATTATTAATGACTAATTGACATTTAATTACTTTTGTAATTTTTCATTTGTTTTTTTGCATTATAATTTGATTTGCATATAGTGCAGTTCAATTCTTCATATGTGTTTAGCGTTACGAGAGTGCGAGTTGAACACTTACTTCGCCAATGTCACGTTTTATGGAAAACATACACAGGATAAAAGAACACAGTTATAGAATGCATGTAAATAAAAGAGATTCAATAGAAATTGAAGGCTACAGCCTTCAATTATAACAAAATAAACAAATATATTCAGTATGTACACATTTTACATATAGCAGGATAGACAGAGAAAAGACACTCCGTTCTGCGCTTTCCCCCAGAACTACAGAGGATACATGATGAGACTCACCACTCAGTAAAAAAAACATGTTTTATTGTCATCATAGTAAGAGATCATGACAATAGAACATCTTTTTTAAAATAAATATAATTCATAGCTCTGATATATAAACTCCACAAAGTTATATTGATGTTTCAATACAAAACTTTCCTTTTAATAATTCCAAACACATTATCGATAGAACATTAGTTTGTTGTTCTAGTTTAAATGGACGCGCCGTTAAAAAATGATTTGGTAAAATTATATCTAAAGTACTATATTACATAGTTGTAAAGTTTGTTATGGACATTTATCTCGAAAACCACTAGTCCGTATCAAAAAAAAATAGAATAAAATAAGGAAGAGTTACCGGGCACCCGTATTTATAAACCGCTCTCGAGTGTCAGATCGATCTAGAGACACTGTTACCATTTATAAATTACATATCTACGAATAAAAACGTCATCTCAAGATCGATCTCGGACTCGCATATTGTCGTATACTCATGCAAAACTTTAATTTCTATTTGATCACAACAAACATTTAGAAGCTAGTACATACTCGTACATATATGAAATACTAATATTGATTTTAGAATAAAAGTGAAATGATTACAACTTTGTTTTCAAACCTTTTAAGCCTTTAAAAAGTTTCATATTGTTTAATGTTACTTTAGAACTTCGTATAGCAGTGAAAATCTTTTAAAGTAAACAGTTTTTATACAATAGTAGAAATGAAAATGTATTTTCATCAAAGTTTTGATAAGTAAATTTTATTTTGAAGCTAAAATTCTCTAGAAATATCTAGATATATATATATTAAATGCATTATACTCTACATTTTGCATTAACATATAATATGCAGTAACATAATAATATGGCATATATGCTTATTTACTATCACACATTACTATAACTGTATACTGTTATTATCAAGTTTTCAACATTTCCTTGATATCTAAGAATTTTAGTGAAATATTTTCAAAGGTAAAGAAGAATAGACTGTAGTGTTAAAACACTCCGTCTCATATTTTCCTCCAAAATCGAGATATTGCATGCAAACAAACAAACAATAAACATTTTTATTATATAATAGTTGTATTGTATTCATAATATTTTTTTCATATAATTCTTACATTCTTCACATGAAATCAGCAATTACCTATAAAAGGAAATAAGCAAAAACAGTGTAAATAGAAGACTATCTTGGCTGGTCTTCAAAAGACATAAAAAGTCAAAGGTGATTCAAGGCGGGGCTTACGGTCGCCGAGAGAGATCGGTCAACGGGCAGCCGAAACTTTATGTCCAATTCAATATTAACACGATGACTGCGACAAAATAAGACGTATACTTTATAGTTCTCGTAAAATGTATGAATGTTTTATCTTTTTAATACGATTACTTCGTGTGTGGGTTTAGTTTTGCTGATTTAAAACTTCGTTTATATGGGGGAAGTCCTTGTGGTTAACGTAAAGGTATCTGGTGTATGACCAACGGTTACGCGATTAACTAAAAAAAAACACAAAAACTCTAATCAATCATGTGATATATATGTATGTAATGTTATTTGAAAAATTAGAATTGAGGCAGTAGTGGTTGACGCGACGGGTGTGAGTTCAATCATCATTAAGGGGGAATGATTTTATTTCGATTATTTTCATTGCTCCGATCTGATGAACAAAGTTACTACTACTACTACTGTGCTATAAGAAAACATAAAGCAATCTAAAATATAATATTCTCCGTCTGGGCGCAACGGCACGACGTCAGACTGTAAATGGGATACATATGTATCTGTACCGCTCGAGGAATTAACTATTTTCATTTTCATACTCTGAAAACAAGAAAAAGTACGGCGATGATTTCCGCTACTCGACATATAATCTCTCGAACATTAGACGGAAGGTGGAAAACGGAGCGACTTAACACTAGATTCCATTTACTTAAACAAACCAGCTTTACACTGTATCACACACATACAAGGGTACGCAGAGGGAACTTCGTGTTAAGACACTCCGTTCTCCACTTTTCACCAAATAAAAACACCAGAGCGAAGAAATTAAAATATAAACTTAAATAAATATTTCCTTTCCTCGAGTGGGGATCGAACCCACAACCATTCAATTTTGCATTAAATTATACTCCACGACTGACCTCATTCCTTCTACTTAGCCATAAGCGGGATACATAGTAAAACAAAAAATATATATTCACTATTATAATTCAAAGTTGTACTATGTCAAAGAGAATGCTAATTTGTGCCGCAAGTAAGGGTTGCACAAAGCGGGGCAATCGTCCGTGAGATATATTTACAACTCTCTCAAGACACTTAGTTTCTTTGAGGTTTTTTAGTTTTCGTACTATTTAATTTTACTTTTCAAAGTTTTTCTTTAAATGACTTAAGCGTTTTGCGTTTTCTTAATAAGTTAAGAATTATAATATGAATAGAATTTACTTGAACTAATAATAAAGATACTATATTTGTAGCGGCTATTGTGCTGCAGTATAAAAGATTTGACTGTTACGATCAATCCACATTCGGGGAATTATTTATTTCTTTCTGGAGAGCAAAAAAGCATGGAATTGTGTTTTCGCCACTCAACGCCCAACGTTTTGATATTAGGGGAAAGAGAAGCGAATTAGATTTTCTTTGCCTACACTGCATCATGCATTGACTTAAAAATAATATTTATAATGAATGTAAATCTAAAGGCCCCGTACAAGACAAGGACGACCCCCTGTTAGATGGACCGATGACTTGAAGAGGTTGGCAGGAAGCGGAGAGGTACAAACAGCTGAAGATCGAGTGGTGGTGAAAATTCGTCTATATCAAACAGTGGACGATGCATGGCTGTCGATAATGATGATAAATCTAAATGTGTATTTTAAGAAATTTTATATACAATAAATTTATGTTCAAATGTCATGAGAAATTAAATATTATCAAACATAGTCAGTTTTAATAAAGTACTTTTGCATTTCGTTTATTTCTTTTTACTGGCGGAATGCGCTTTCTTTCATTACCAGAGCGAGTAAATCAAAATACCTCACTAGCCAGAGTAGGAAGCAAACACAGTCATCGCATTAACAACCAGATGCTGCGCCGCTGCACTACAACGGCCACAACTAAACAATTTTCCAATACATTTTTCCGAAACCAAATCTAAAATTCACACAGTTGTGGATAGAATTTCTTATTCAAGGCACTACTGATGATAAAATTAAGCATTACAGTAACAATAAAATGTTTTATTTGTACAATAAAAAACCCGTTAAAGACGACCATAATTATAGTTTTATTATAAGTACTAGAAACACCACTTAGTTTCTTATCTTCATAGTAGGTATCTAATAGTTTACGGAGTTAAGAGTTTTTTTTTAATAATGTATCGTAAAAAGTGGGTCGACTTTGGTGTTTGCGCCAATGACGTGCCATTATGATATCTGATTGGACTGATATTCTAGCCGAAGAAATTTTACTTTTATCGTAACTTATCAATTTTATTCATGTAACTCGTGGCCTAAGGCCAGGCTTTTTCGAGATAATCGTGGCGCAGAGACACAAGTGTGTAACTGTTAACCCGAATGGTTGTGGATTCAATCCCCACTCGAAGAATGTAATATTGATTTAAATTTATATTTCTTCGCTCTAGGGTCGTTACGATTCCACCACTCCACACACAATGCCTCCAGAATTTGGAACAAAACAAGGAACGGAATGTTTTAACACTAGGTTTCCTCTGACAGCCATTACGTATGTTTATCGCTTTCCGAAACCGAGACGCTTTCCGAAATTATCTCTATAGTTATCTTACTGGAGGGGAAAATAAATAATTTCTACGAGTCCAAATCGAACCTACAACCATCATATATAAAATCAAACATAAGTCCCACTGCGCTACGATGACTTCAAGCATCTTAAATGTTTAAACACAAAATATAACCACAGACTTTTACAATCAGTAAGAACTAAGTAACCAAAGTTAATGGACCACAATAAAGAAAGGAATTCGTTTAATAAAACAAATTGTATTATGCAAGATTAATGTGTCAAAGAAGCTAATTCCCGTTGATAGAGAAGAAAGATTGCAAACGGTGCAGTAGTGGCTCTGTTATAAAATCTATTGTACTTGTTCTAGCGAGATTTCCTCGAGAGACGCTTTATAATGACTTTAGTTTTGTTAAATTTGCTTGTTCTCGACTGTTTTACATTAGACTAGTCGTCGCCCACAACTTTGTTTGAGCGGTTTGTCGTAATTTATGATAGCTTCGATAGGACTGACACTACTAACATTTACTAATATATTTTGACAACTGAAGAGTGCTATGAAGAACTACTATGCCTATGTCTGCTAGAATGCGAACTATTACCTGAATTGCTACGTCTACGTTTGCGGTCGCGACGCGAATTACGTTTCTTATGAGAACGAGTATTTCGATTTGGGCTCATTGTACTTTACGAGAAATAAAAATAGTTTAAATTTAAATCATATCTCTGAATTTTGAAAGAACCCATAACTATCGTATCACGTTCAGATACCCATTATGCCATAACTGCCATAAACATATCAACCATATATAAAGTATTGACACATGTAGAAATAATACAACAAAATACAAATTCCAACATAATGCTTTATTTTACAAACACTACAATACAATCTAACATTACGCCGTATTATACAGACATCGCTTTATATACAGAAAATTTCAACATTCAAATACAATATTACGTAAAGATATAAGGCACATTTATAACGTCTTAAACAAAAAGTTATCAACTATATGTCCATCGAGAGCATCGAACGGACTCAATGTTTGGGAACTTTCATACTAAGTTTACAAAATCTAAATTTCTAATAGAAACTATTTACAATATCATATTATAAAATATATTTAAGACATTTTTAAATAAATAAAATAAAAAAAGGAAATTTCTAGATTTTTTTATATATGAAAAACGAAAATAAAAGAGGTATGTT
The DNA here is from genome assembly GCA_037355905.1 of Heliconius aoede. NCBI lineage: Eukaryota > Metazoa > Arthropoda > Insecta > Lepidoptera > Nymphalidae > Heliconius > Heliconius aoede. The sequence goes on along the minus strand of JBAIZZ010000196.1, from coordinate 586,629 downwards.
AAATATTTTTTTATCCATCTCAATATATTCAAAACAAACAAATGTAATATACATAGCTATTTATTTTACATATAATTTTATAATATACTGGCACGTTACATTTACAATTTTGATAAATTTTAATATTGATATGAATTGAAATTACGACTTATTTTAAGTTTGACGAAAATATTCTACGTTATTTTTTACAATATTTATCCTATTTATACAAATAACTGGCAGTTTTGTGTCTAAAATATTATAAAAATCACAAAATGGAATGTTATATTGGAAATTCTCTTCACTTACTACACTATGTAATTTTCATTAGGTTTTGCAAATGGTTACTAAAATATGTACATATATTTGATTTTAATAAGATAGTTGAAATCAAATATTGCCTACATCCGCTCGAAATTACTTACTATACATATTTATGTTTAGCTATTTCAAAAAAACAATTGTTTAAAATAACGCAATTAATAAAAAAACATAATTTATGATGCACATATTGTCATTTATAAAATAAAGCAATAACTAAACGTCAAAAAAACAATACACACAAAAACCAAAAAGTCTAGGCCCATTGTCATATAAAATCTATAAACATAAGAAGTAATTTTGGAACAAATTTTGAACGATAATTAATAACCTAAATACATTCATTTAATGATATAATAGAAAAAATAAAAAGAAAGACATCTGTATAAAAAATCATAATATGCCAAAGAAAATAAATTCGCTATACATTTTAAAAATACAAAAATATTATTTAATAATAAAAATTCAACTATTTCCATACTAGTCTTATTTAGTTTTATTTAGTCAATACTTAGCTACGTTATTTTAAAATATTTTTCCACTAGATCGTTCTAGGACAAATATTTAACACTAATATGGAGAAATCACAATATCAAAATTAATTCACTCCACTTGAAAATGGATATACTCGTATATAGTTTTTCAGTTGAAAAAAGTTTCATTTACTTTAAAATTTTATATTAATAATATGTAGCAAGATATGTACATTATATTAAGACTAACTACGAATGATAATAATACTCCATACTGAATACTATTATACATAGAATAATACATTTTTTATTTATTTAAACTATTAAAAAGTAGTATGACTAAAGAAAATGAATAAAATAATAAAGAAAACGTCAATAATCTCATTCAAGTCTTACAAAGTAGCGTTCGAGACATAATTACGAAGAGATGAAGATGAAAAGGTTAAATTTCATACTTTGTAACTTTTGACAATTTAATAAAAACTTTAGCAAATTTAGGCCAAGTCTGGGGGTCCATTACTGGAAAATTGACACTATCAAAACAATTTAAACCCAAAAAATTTCTCACTTCATTAATAAGTTGTGATTGTATTAAACTTTAAATAAAACAGTTACTTTTGAAATACACGACGTGTCCAACAACAAGTGTTTTTTTCAACACATTTACAATAAAAAATACATACAACTACATAAAAATTCACTCACATACACATTTGTCTGTTTGTCCGTGTGTTTTACACATATAATAATCTATATAAACATCACTTCGTCGTAGGCCTCCCGCTACTCAACCGTGAGTTCGGGGCTTAGTCTGTCGGCGTTGAAGTTCTCCATGTTCCACATTTGGCGAGCTTCGGATTCGTTGCAAGTTTCCATTATTATTTTGTCTTTGTTTCTTGATATCGCCATACATTTTTCGCTCGAGCCGTGCTTCAGTAGTTTAGTCTGTAAATTATTAAGTGTTTTCAGGTAAAACAGATAAAAAATTTTTACACAAACTACTAAATTTTAAAACAAATTTGGACTCAGTTGTAAGAACTTGGATAAAATAATTAGAAATATTTGTTTAGTTTCACTCTTTGTCCTATATACTCGTATATTAATTCGTAGAGCAGAGAAAGAGACTTTAATGTTTCAAGGCTCTCCGCTCTTCCCTTTGCGTTCCAAAACAGTGAATAAATAAGAAAAACTATTTCACGTGAGTCTTCATTGTGCATCAAATGTGATCATTATCGCCAAATTACAAAAAATAAAATTGAAAACCAATTGAAATCACTGTCATAATACAAATATAATAGAAATATGATTAAATAAAAAATACCAATATATAGGTTTATGCAAAATGTAATGTAAGTAAAGATTAAAAACCACACTGTTAGATGTATAAATAATTATTTTTATTATTAATGGCGCTGGCTTAACATTTCAAATTCTTGACTCAACATTGCTTGGTGTCCACGTGTTTTATATTTTTAAGTTTAATTTACAATGAAATAAAATATATTCAATAAAATACAAAAAAGTATTAAAATAAAATTACTGGTTACATAAAAATTCGTTGTGTTCTATATCACAACACAAAAAAAATCTAAATAAACATAGTAATAAAAAATTATAGAAAAATAAAGAAATGAATCAAAAATAAAAACGTATCGAATAACCGATTACGTCATCAATCACGGCTCAATTTACCTGCCAAGTGTAACACTCAACGCGAAAAGCGACCAATAAAAAATCCAGTAAACAAATATCTAACTGTGAAACCAACCGATGTAGGTTCGCTTTCCAGCCAGTAGAATTATTGACAGCGCGGAGCTAAGTTCCGCCACTCAAAGCAAATACGTGGCGTTTCGTTCCCACTCACGGAATTAATTATTTTCATTCTTTGCTCTGGTAAAGCGCGGTGTTGAGTTCCGTGTCTTGTGTTAAAACACTCAGTTTCATGTGGGGAACAGTGTTTTACCACAAGCTTCTTCCTCTACCTATCCTGCTTGCTGTACGCTGGTAATTTATGAAATGCACATTTTCAACTCACATTGGGGTCATACAGCCATAACTGATTACCCTTTGCGCCGTGACAAGGGTAAAGAACCACGTCGTGACCTGAATAGTCGAGACAAGTCTCGTCACGACGAATTTCACCATTCTTCGAATACATCCAGTACTGAAAATTATTTAAATAATATTATAAATATTGTTTTTATATAAGTAAACGTAGAAATTAAATTTGATATTTAACTAACATTTTATAAATAAACATGATAAATAAGAAAAAGTAATTTAGAATACATAAATAATGGATATACATGACACTGTATATTGTCACAAAGTAAAAACTGATATTTAAAAATATTAACATTTAAAACTGAACCCAAATAAAAGCATATTTATATAAAAAATAGTTATCTAATAATATATTAAAATAAAATATTCATACGAACTTAATGTCCTCCAACCACTGACACAAAAAAATTAAAGCTTAATTAAGTATAAATATATTTCCTGAAATATATGAATTTTTCGATCAATCTTTAATAACTCTTCAACTTATACATTCTATATCATATACACATATATACATCTTATACAATTTATTTACATACATATATACATACGAATAGTAGCTATTAAATATAAATAAAACTTACTATAATAATACTTTAAAGAGAACAGAGGACAAATTCAATAAAATAATAATAAAAAATTAGTCATTAAAATATAATAACAGCTAATGTTAGTCTTAAACTAATCTTACATTCGAAAAAAAAAACCTGGCGGCAGTACCAAAGTTGAAGTTGTCAATGACAGTGAATCACATTATAATAGATAGTAAAGTAGGTTACCCGCTGTGTCAATATTATTTCGTTATCAACCAAAATCTTAGTGCACACAAGAAAAATCTAAATTGTTAGTACTTATTACCAAAATGATAAAAGCCATTTCATTAGTCATAACGTATTAGTGGTGGCATACAAATAAAAAGGACGTAAAACGTATGCGTGTGGAATAAATAACGAATGAGTTGGCCGTCACGCAATAGCTTTGTTGATTAGTAGGCAATTTGGTATGCGATACGAAAATAATGAGAGATATAACAATGTAAATTTCAAAATTTAAATAAAAATAATGTAAGAAAAGAGATTTCATTATTCATGACAGGTTATGAAATAAGTCTTGTCTAAGGCAGTTAATTTTCTTAAATTATATAGTATAAATTTATACTAAAAAGAAATTGAAATTATCATAAAATTTACATTGCATAATTCCATAAATCATGCATCGTTGAAACAAGAAAAAAAGACGGCAATTATAACACAGTACTTCCAATGAACTAGGGTAGGTCCACTACAAATAGGGCGTTACAGCTTACATAATTTAAGGTAAAGTCTCGAGTTGCTATATCTAGTGCCCTACATGATGTAGTGGACTAGAAGAAGTGTGGTGTAATCGCCAAGTACACCCTTAAAACGTTAAGTAATGATGTCATGGAAAATTGTCAAAAAAGCTTAAGCGATACCAAGTAGTCTAGACAAACCTGGTTTCCGTATTCGCCATGACAAGGCCATAGATTGACTGGTTTTTTCATGTCCTCCGGTCCGGCCGCAGAATCCAAGCACATTTCCAACGATGGGTTCCCGATCTAATTTCATCGATAATTTAAAAAGGCGTGCCAAAGCAAGCGTGCTGGTAACATTATTACTTGGACTGATATCTTTTTGTGGATTTTAATCATCATCAAACTTATATATAATAAAATATAAATATACTTTAGCATTTTAGAATTTGAATATTAATATTTGTCCAGGTAATAATGTTAGAATAATGATAGTAATGATGATAGAAACAACAAGAGCGCTTATTCCTCATATAAGAATAAGCTTCATATTGTGCCAGTCTGAACCCACAAACTAAAAAAACAATCTCAACACGCATTTTCTCTGTACCTGATCACCACCACCGTGATGGCACGAATGTATCATAATAAGTTGATCTTCTCGCGACTCTTCAACCGATTCGCCATCGAGACAACGATTGCCAAAAACTTCGTTACGTATCTAACATTCGACACAACGAAAAAAAAAACTAATAAAAAGAAACATTCATGACGCCAAATCGTGCGAAAACGTGCTTGAACACAATTCAAAAATTCTTTACACAATAAAATTTTATAAAATTCCATAGTGTAAAATTATTTGCAATGTGAATGGATACATAAGTGTAACTTAACACTTAAAAGTGCTCGCATGCTAGGAAATCAGAGTGCACAAGGGGGAAACGACAATTTTTCAACGTGGTACTGCCGAAAGGTGCTTATTTAAACGACAAAACACCTGATTTCCTCCTTGACGGTGACACGGATAAAGTCCGACTGGTTTGTGATGGTCAGATTTTCGTGTCGGTGAATCCAGACAAGTTTTTTCGAAGGCGATATTTCGAATCTGTACAGGTAATAATTTTGATAGGCACATTGTAAACACCATAATAATTAACAATAAAATTAAAATTTGCACTCTTTAAAAGTTCAGAAGTTATGATCGGTGATAAAATTAAATTGCTTTTCATTAAAATTTTTCATACAGTAACTGAACTTTAATAGCAATATACAAACCTCGCCGTGAGCCACGGACTCTCCGGGGATAAACAGCTCGGGATATATATTCTTCAAGTACCATTCGAATGATTTACACTCGAGCTTTTGTCTGAGGTTTCTACGACTGCTTATATCGCCATAGTCACCTTTATCGTTACCTACACGTTGATAATAATATTTGGCGTAATCATCCAACCATACCTAAAATATAGAAAAATTATTCATAAAACATACATACTCGTACAATACTTCATATAGCAATCTAGTTGTAGAAAATAAACAATAATGAATACCTCAGCTAATCTCACAGAATTCTTTTTCAATACATTTACTCCAGTCCTCCATTTATAAGGTGATCTCTTTCTAAATATATGCCCAACATGAGAACAAGGAACTATTTCAAGTGTTCCACCGCACATCCACGTCTTGAAAGACAATTCCAAGTTTTCCCCACCCCAAATGTCAAATCCACTATCGTATGTGCCGAGTCTTTCGAAAAACTCCTTATCAATTGCAAAAAGACCTCCAGCCATAGTTGGAGACCATACTGGTTCAGCAGTATGCTTATGTCGGGCTCTTTCCCTAGACGGTACTGGGTGCCAATTAAACTGAAGGTTCCAATCGAAGCCGCCCACATTGACGGATGAGGAGTCTCTGTAGTGATATTCTAATGTATTATCATCAATAACATCGATGACAGGACATACAACTGTAGTTTTGTTACGCGCTATTCTGTCTAATAAAGGTTCAAGCCAACCTGTGAACAATATGTTAGTATATTAAATATGTATATTTTATTTGTTTTTTTAGTGCCCAAACATTTTTTTGAAGATATTCCAGGGTATGTTCCAGATATCAACGCCGCGCTTTGTCTAAACATTCTGATTTGGCAACAATACCCATTTCTCAAATAACAAACGAACCTATAACCATCACGTAATGTTAAACACGTTTCGACTACGCTACAATAAGTTCTTTAAATAAATCTAATCGGGCAATATTGAAGCTATTAGTTATCTGATGTTTTATGACTTTGATAATATTTATTATCGGAGTAGCTCAGAGTGACAAATAGTAGCGCTTAAATAAACGTATCATCGTTATCTAACTAAAAAACCTTTGTGCTGATAGTTTAAATATGTACTTTGTTATTTTAATATATAATACCTAATACTATATATAAAATTAAATATGGTACTTCCAATATGAAAACTTAAGTTCTGTATATCAATTTATTAAAAATAAATTAAAATGCATCATTCAAGTCAATAAATGTAAAACTCACCTTCAGTACATTCGCAATGGCTGTCCAGATAAGTGAGAACGGGCGCCGTGACGTATCGAGCACCGAGCAGTCGCGCCCTAATGAGGCCCTCGCGTCGAGTGGCGCGAACTATCCTAACTTTGGGCAGGGACGACATGTAATCGTCTAGCTGTTGCATCAAATGCGCTGAAATGCAATATCTCGGTGTTAGTAACGAGGAAACTTTTACTGTGGAAATAGGATTTATAGTGAATATTTTTATTTCTCTTAGTAAAGCTGAATACTTTTGGAATATTTTTATCAGATATCCTATGTTTTAGTGTCTTCATGCTTAGTCTCACATATAGAAGAGTAGATAGATACACGTCAGACAATTTTTGATATGGCTCATTGAGTGGCAGAAGTAAACGCAGCACTATAAAGCAATTACCCCTTCATAAAATTATAATAATATTTTTAAGGTGCCTATCATCATTTTTGGGCAAAATTTAAAGCCAGGCTTGAGTAGCCTTATTTCTTTCACAACAAAATAAAAGTCAAGCTTAATCTTGCAAACGTAAGGTGAAAATGACACTTGCGAGATCTACGTGTTTACCGCTTCTTACCCTGTCCTTAGAAACAATTATGTAAATAACTTAAGTAATTAAGTCATTGTGTTTAATTTATTGAAAGATGTAAATAATTATATTTATTACTCATTTACCAACTTATATATTATCTATTGCTAATGGGTATACAGATAGTGTTACGTTAGTCCGTTTTCCGAACAGAAATTTTACTTATTGACTACTTTCACAATTTTTTTTAATAAATATTGTTTTCTAAAAAAATAATACAATATACAACAAAATCTCTTATATCGGGATGTGTATTAAAGAAAAACTAATCTAAATTTGAATAGAAATAATATTTATTAAGCAAATCAATTTATTTATTTATTTATAGGTCAGAAAGATTTTATTTTCTAAAGAAAACTACTTACGCATATCGGAAAAGTCATCAACTAGAATAATTTCCTTTATTAAGTGCGGCGGCGATCTGTCAATGACTGAATGGACGGTCCTTAGTAACACTGACCAAGCTTCATTGTGAAAACATATAACTACCGCCGTCTGTGGCAGATCTTCCAGATATCGGCCAGGTTGTTTACACCTACGAATAAATAAAATACGAGATCAAATATTGTACTTTCTATTATAAATTGCTTTCATATCCATCATCAATTCCAAATACAAAGAAAACACACATTCTGATAATCAAAGAGCTTTTTCCTGATAGAAACACTATAAAACTTACCATTCGTCCCTCGGGTCGGGCAGTTTACGCCTAATCGATATCAAGTCGCTCACGTACTGATTGAAAGCGTTCTTTTTCCATCCCTCAGAAACCGCCAATTTCGCATCGTCGCTCATATTCGTTGGTAGCACAACCGGTTTTCCGAGCTCGCCCGGTGCGTTGTCGGAACCGGGAGCAGCAATTACGCCGAGCCCTGCAGGATAGAATCGATTAAGGACTTTTTTTACGTATCTAGTAAAGGTTGTTTTTAGATTGTTGTCGCACGTGTTGTCCAATGTATTCAATTTTCCAATTTTTGTTTCATATTTTTAAAAAAAGGCAAGCATTTTGATATTAAATTAATTTTTTTCCAAAAGTATGCGTAAATAGTAGCAACCGATTTTTGGTGTAATTTCGCAGTATTAATTTATAAAGTTTCCTCATCAACCTGGTCAGTTTGCTTTCACAGAAATATATAGCGTTTAGAGGTCTCTAAGCGCTATGTATTTCTGTGAAAGCACAGAACCCAGATCTCGATCGGACGTACGCCGTTGGCACGTTACATCCGATACGTGTGAAATAGGGCTAATGTTAGCGATTAATAACATCCCTTTAGGTCGTGAGAATATTGCCCATTAATTGGCTTTCCATTATAAATTATGAGTGTCGTTTACACAGCGATTTAAAATAAATTTGCAAATTGTGTGATTTATAGAAATAGTTACTTTATCTAGTAAAATTAAGTGAAGCTAACTTCACTTAATTTTATAATTTTCAGTGGAATACTTACTAGTGAACTATGTACAATAAGTATAAACATTTCTCCACATATCTCAAGATATATAACAGAAAGTATGATGACTAACGCCCAATATTAAAAATCCCATCTCGAGTTAAAGTCAATTGTTTCACATGTCCATCCAATCTCTAACTTGCATGCCAATAACCAAACGTGGTAATGTCAACTTGCCCTGTCAATAGTTCCGTTTTACGTTGAATTTTTAAATTTACAAAATCCTAATATATATTATGTGCTAAAATAATTATTAATAATAATAAAAAATAATTATAAATCTTTAACTCAAAAAATATTAGAAAAGAACCAAAATTAATAATAGGTAGGTAGGTGAGTAAAATGAAACTCGACATATTGTCATTTTGAAGCTTAGCTTGTTCTGTCTTTTATAATTGTATAGTTTCGTAAGTATCGTATTTATAGTTTTCCTGTGAATTTAATATACACTTGCTTGCAGTTTTGCTGCTTCACTTCTTGGATTAAGAACTTGTGTTAATAAATATGGTCTATAAGCACTATTCCATTGATCACCATAATGTCTTGCGTTACCCCAGAAAGTCTCGGATAGAAATTAGCTGTCATTTATGCTATCGAACTTAATGTCAAAATTGACAGACCGCTTATTGGCATTTAAATACAAAGTTCAATATTAATCTCCTGTTTGTTCTCTCAAAGACAGATTGATGTTAAAAATTGAAAATGAAGTACTTGGATTGGTTATTGGCAAGCTATACTCGAAAAATACATTGATATTTAAACAATGGTTGCAATTTTTGAATTAGAATTGATTATTGACATAGGGCGTTAAATGTTATCACTTTACACTAGACATATTACAAATACTTGTACATACATACACTAAAAATAAATTAATATATATACAAAGAAAGCAAAAAGCAATTAGAGTTACCTTCTTTTCCTGCGATCCGACCCATCCAGTCGACTCGCGTTGGTGCTGCGATTGATAAACGAAAATTATCATGCAATATCTACATAGACCAAAATATTGCATTTACTGGATTGTTCATAAAAACTTCTCAATTTATATTGAGAAGTGTGTCTCATTTAATGAAAATTTGATATGTAAATACAATATTATCCGTTCCATACAAGAAAGTAAATTATTTATCCAGCATATGCAATTTATTTTAACTTATAAGAATGATAAATTGAAAGTATAATTGTTACAAAAAAAAATTAAATTAAGTTTTTAAGAACTTTGTGTGATATCATGTAAAGGAAACAAGTATTACAAGATGTAATAAAATTTGAAAAGGCAGGGTCTAGGACAGGAATAGGACAAAGCCCTTGGGATACTTTCATTCTACATTCATTCGCCTCTGTAACGTCTCCCCTCATTACCATTTCTATTGCGCGGGCTAGGAAAGACAATTGCCATCGCCAGTTTCTAAAGGGACATCGAAATACAATGAATTAGAACTCTAACGGACTCGAGACTTAGGATGGCCATAATGAACTCGTGATAGGCGATAGCACCACGGAATTAAAGTATACAGTGATACAATATAAAGTAAACAAAAATTAAATTTGAATATATCACATATAAATACAATGATAGTTTAGTAACGTTAGCAAACGAAGTGCGGCGGATGCATTAAAGTTATCGAATAGCATCATAGCCTATTGTTACTACACCATTAAAGCTCATGCAATTGTGTTATGTCTGTATGTATGTAGAGCACGCTCACCGTCAGATAAGTTGTTGCCGTAGGATTCGCTTTTCTTTTTTGTGGACGTCGGCTTCGCCATTTTTAGTGGTTTCGCTTCTGCATCGTCGTATTCGATCGGCGGCGCTACGATGGCGTTCCTTGCATTTGAATTTGTGGTTAGCAAAGCGACCATAAACCACAGAGCTGTCAGAATCAGCACAGCTTTTAATATCAACGTCCTTCTTCTCAAAAAGAACATACTGTAGTATTTCATTTTGTTATTACTTTTATGTTTCTAATTTAAAGGATTTAATGTTTAGTCGTTTCACTTTGCTATATTATTTTGCGAATATTTTATTCACTTATAATGTACTAATTTAGGAAGTATGATGAATTTGAGCAATGGAATACAATCTACAATCACGAAAAGCGACTAGCATTAAGTAGTAGATATGTTCTCGTTGGATCGATCGATACAAATCAAGATATGTATGTTTTTGGAAACAGTGATATGTTTATAGTATTTTTTTACATTATTCTTAAATTCTGGGACGTTGCCATAATATATAATATTCACTTCTCGTTACTAATTATATTTTTTTCTAGTTTTTTGACTCATTTCAAAGGTTTATATCTCTTCATATTTTTTTTCAAATACTGCCAACCCTGTAACAAAATCGTATACATTCTTATTCATAATCTATAATTATGTATTTTTCTAAATTCTTAATAAATATTTTACAAATATTCCTTGGTATACCTTTTATACAATAGCGAGGATAAAAAATAATGCACGTGACTATTAAGAAGACAAAACGAAACATTAGAAAAGCGCTGGACATTAGATAGTAAATAGTCGACATCCTCACCCAAGTGAGTAAGCACAATCCGTACATGCCTACATGTGTATCGGGGTATATTTTATATATTTAATGGAATATGCTAAAGTGTCTATAGGTAGCGACTACTATAAAGATATGATTACTAAATTACCTACTTAAATTAAAGCTTACTGTTTTATATCACAATCCGTACACAACGCATTTTTAACAATGTACGCTCGATACAACATCGAAGAATTTTTACATTTTTTGGAATATTTAAGCATATCTGTATAATTTAGAAATGCACGTAAAAATATCTTCGAGACAAACTAAATCTTACTGCTATCACTATTTCTTGAAAATGGTACTTTGAGATTTCTAGAATAAAATGAATTGCTATAAAACTCTTACGTGTTGTAGAACACTATTACAATTAAATGGCCTTTTTGTACTATTTGAGAAGATATAATATTATAATACTTCAATGATAATATTAAATTTAAAATATAGGACATAATTTACTTAAATAAGACAAAGTATTCGAAATTCTTTCTAATCGAGTAAAACTGTACTTGTATTTAACAAAAAAAAAATCTATTATTTAACTGTAATTGTTAATGCTAAGAATTACTAAGCCCATTCATAAGGCTTCCACTACAATAAATAATTCTTAGCATTGCAAATGTATGCAGAAAACGAAAATAAATTAATGTTAAATTAGGAAAAGTTATCAACAGTGACTACGATAAAAATTAATTTAACTTACAGTTTCCAGAATACAGCTGAAGTTTTCAGTTTTCAGTGCAGTTTCTGAAACAAAATATAATATCTTAAATCTCTTAGGTCAGGATATCAACTCAGTATGCTATATATATATATATATATTGAACGAAATGGAGATACGAACTATTTTGACGGAATTTTTACAGTTTCAATCGAACATAAATATCCAAGTAGCGATCCCGACTATCTTCCGCTAGATTACCGTGTTGCGCCATATATTTTGGAAAGGTTTTGGGAACAGACAAATATATTTTTAGCACATTAGTAAATAATAAATGTAAAAACTCAGTTGTAAATATACCGGGGGTAAATACTATTTGTAGATCGTCTGCAAAGCGATACAGATGAAATGAAGAGCCATTAATAGGAGAGACGTAGACGCCTGGATGGGTTTTGAAGACGACGCCTCCGATCGAACGAAGAGAAAGGAAGAGATGGAGAAGGCAGACCTCATAATCAGATGGGAATAATAAGAGATTGTCTGCAAAATACAAAGTGGGGTGACATTTCTGCTCGCCAGTCTGAAATACCTCTGCACAAATAGATGCAATTAATATTATTTTTATATTAGTGTCAAGGAATACACGTCGTTTTTATCGTTTAGAAGGAATTTTAAACAAGAACCTATGATTTGTAGTTAAAATTGTTACTTCTGTTGATTAGGATGTATTTGATTACATTTGGTTTATGGTTAAGTATACTTATATATAAATATTTTCAAGCATCTCATATTTTGGATTAAAAAAAATTATATTGCCGCCAATTTTAATTAATTCATATACGTAGATTTATCCTAACAGCTGGCGTATACCAGCAAAAGTTAATAAAATATTTATCTTATTTTCAACGGTGGGACTTTAATTCGCAAGCACTGAGTGCAATGATCATTATTGGATATATCCTGACTGCACCACGATTGGCTCGATGCCAAGATTTCACCTTATTAGTTCGGTTAAGGAGGCTAATAAAAATAGAATGTGTTATCTCTTTATATTAAACGTTAAACTTCCAGAAGGGTGTTACTGAAGACTGCATGTGGAAGTCAAAATATACAATAAAAAAAGCAATTTTTTTAAAATAAAAATATTTATTTTATAAACAAAAAGTACTAACATCGAATCAATTGCAGTGTTAAATTTTCTTCTTTTTTTAGCTCTACACTGTATCACGCGTGGACGGGAAGAAAAGGCAGATTAAATGTAATTACCAGATACCAAAGAAAAGGCTTTGCTTTAGATGGAATCTTTTACTTGAATGCTTTATTTCCTTAACCGAATATATAAATATTTTATATCAAATTAAAAAGCCTATTCCTTAATGTCTTCTTTCAAAAAATGTCAGCATATATATTTATTTATAAAGCAAAAAAGGGAAAACTGTTTAAATTATTCTATAACCACCATCCAAAGACATTGTTTCATATTAATTCGTCTAAGAAAAATATGAAATGACTCTATAGGGACCTAATTTAAAATTAATCCTTTGCAAAAGTTAATGCAGAATGAAGTTGGAATAAACTTCTGTCTCTTGGTATTATTGTCGTGAAGTAGTTCCATTACAGCTCCGAAATTGTAGTAAGTAGAAATGTATTACAATTTATGAAATTCAGGCAAACTTTGCCTGCGCATACTTGAAGTTTCTAAATTAAATATATCACTTGTTAAGCTATATATAACTACTAAAATAAAATAAATTATTTAGCTTATCTTACTTTTCCCTGCAAAATTCATGCGAAAAATATATTATGTTACCCATAAATATATTTTTTTTTTAACGAAATGAATGAAATATTGAGACACGTCATTATTAGTGGCGTGTGTGATTGCCAATTTTACAGTAATAATATATTCATCATCTCCGCAATGTAACACGATACACCCACTGCCTACACTACTTTGTGCGGATAAAGTGTGAAGCTGATTTTATTTATATAAAAAATCATTTCATTAGTGCATTAAAAAAATGTTAAAAAATTTTACAATTCCCAGGTTTCACCTTAGACTAGAACTAATAGTTTTTTTTTGTAACCAATATTACGTTTAATCCTTACTGTGGACACTCCAAAAACACGTCTATAACAAAAGAGTATACAAATAAGACCCTCTCGTCGACCGGCAGTGGTGTAATGTCGGTCATTTATATCAGCGCACCAAGTAGATCCCCAGTAATTGGGCGTGCGGCTCGGAATCGTGTAATTCCATTAGTCGTCTACCTAAGAGCTATTGATTCCCCGACTTGTAATCTGATTAATTGTTTAATTGTCAACTGTGGGTACATAGTTTATTGTTTGTTGCCATGTTGAATGGTGAATCGATGTTTGTATATATTTATGTTAGCCCAATTAATACAGGTATGTAAGTATATAATATAAATAATATTATGTTCCTTATGGTCTCTTTACGAAAGATATTTTATAAATTATGTAAGAAAAATTATTCACTAAATAAAATAGGCAGATACGAGTAATTTAAATAAGTAAATAATTGATTTATAACTCCAATTAGCGTTACACATGTGCACCTAGTATCGTACATACATGTACCCTTAGCGTAATTTTACGATATTATATAGCGTGCAGGCCAGAATGTGATGTGCGAGGAAGCACGAGGAGTCACTAACCCCCCTTCTAAGAGACTACTGCTAATGACATTTGTGAGGTATTAAACCCGTCCTTGCCTTGCAACTGCTCTTTTTCCTAGTAATTTTTTTTTCGTTGCTCCGACGCTAAAAATGGTTTACAAGAAATGAATAGACACGGATGCTCTTTGAATGCTGTAATAGCAATAATAAATCGAATGCGAATATATGTATTTTTTTATTATGTAACTATCGTAGGCGTAGCGTAGTTTTAATGAGTTGGTAATTCTATATTTTGTTTTGTGAGAGGATCTTTAAGTATTTATGTTTTTTTTTGCATATTATATATGTTTCTATTCTGCAACAAGAGAAAAAACTTGTTATTTCATGGACTCGTCGTGAATAAGTGGGTACTAATCGAACACCATGCATCCAGCATAATATTACGTACATGACAATATTTACAACAAATTCACTGTCGTAAGTTTGCTAAATTGAAAGCGGTACTAAGTAGTACTAAGATTATTGATCACCTATTTAGTATAATAGAAAGTTGTAGTTTGTTTCTTTTAAATTATCTGCCTAATAAAGTATATACAGATGCATAAATTAACATATATAGCTTCATATACATATGCATCACAATAGCAACATAGCATTTGCATTTGCAAGTGTATGCATAAATTGCTAGATCTCTGAAACCTCCCTTAATCTTGTCTAAATCAGGAAACGAGACATTACTCATAAGTTATGTACGCGACTCTCTCTCTCTCTCTATTCAAATATTTAACAATGATATATTTGAGGCTGTATATGTATGTTATTACTAATGATTCATTATGGTAATCCGTACAGCCACTATCGCTGTAGTAAATATCGTATTAGCTATATCTAACGCGTAACGGGGTTTCGATCACGCTAATGGTAACAACAAGACAATTATAAGATTAGAATCTGAACAACTAATAACATATAACGAGTCAATAATAATTACGATTGTAATCACGCGGTAAATTATGTGAACACGTGTCATCATACACTAACATGTGTATTGAAAAAAAATTTTTGTAACGCAGTACAGAGTGCTTTTGCTTGACGTTTTTGTTTCCGTATATGGCAGAGAGTCAGATCACTTCGCTCTCAACTTTCCACCTTAATTCGACATGTCTAGTGGTGGAATTCAATGTTACGCTTAATGTTACCGGGATAATGGAAATAATTAAATACGAATTGATGAACATTTAAATTAACTACATTCTGCGAGGCATAAGCTGAGCTTTCTATTTGTGTGAGTGTACACAAACAGTGTAGCCAAATATAGTGACGATGGCTTGAGACTCAGCATATCCCTTGACGTAACTACGACACTTATACTGGTAGCAATGTTACATATTATTAATATTTTATTAATATATATATTTTTTTGGTCGATTTATTAAAAGTAGAAGAAAAAGTAGGCACGATCACTGTACAAAAACAAGCACAAAAGACGAAAAAGACCACGTCATAACGCTGTTCCTGATGATAAAACGGAACAATTCATTATTAACAATCAACACAACAGATGAGAATGAAAATAATGAAGATTGAAGGCCGACGTATCATAATTGATATATTATTTGTTTAATTTTTTACTGGCATAATTTGGAGAATTTCTTGTAGACTACTTGAAAGCTTCCTCATTTTAACAATGAAGTCAGTTAAACATACCATATCAAAAAGAATATAATGATAATATATGTTTTTTTTTATGATACGGAAGCTTTTATGGGTGAATCCCACTCACTATTGGCCGATTTTTTTTATATAAAATGAACGTCTCACTGTTTTCTTGGGATCGAGAGCTATACACAATAACATGTTTCTAAGACCGGTAACACTTGTGATGTAATAATCTTCTTTGTTCATATAATTATATCACATTACATCATGTGAATTAATACTTTTTATCATCTAGTAAGTAAGGTATTTCCAAGCATTAGTTAAATATATTTAACTTAACTCATAAAAAACATTCTTATAAAAATGTATATAATTTTTATTATTATAGGTCGACAACGCTCCTGTAGCTCCTCTGGTGAGGCGCGGGTTCGTGGGCGGGGGTAATCACTTACCATCACTTACAATCACTTACCATAAAAAATAGTTTTAAATATAATGAAAATTGTGTAGCAGAATCCAAAACAATAAAATATGAAAAAAATATATATTTATAATCGAATCCAACGCTCGATTACAGTTAGCCACCAACTGATTTATGATGCTGTTTGTAGTTTACAAATAAAATTATGCTTAACACATTTTACCGCATACAATTTTGGTTATTTACATTTTGGACCCAACGCGACGTTACGGGCACTTTGCAGTGGTCCGTGGTCACCCAGCAGCATGTCGGTTGAAAAATCATATTTCAAAATGTTAAAATAATTTATATTAATAATTATTATAAAGAAAAACAATTTAATTTTTCCTGTAAAGCAGTGTCAGAGGAAAACTAGTTTTAAGAGAATCCGTTGACGTAGCCCATTACTCGATTAAATTTCGAGACATTTTGTGATGAGTGGTGGAACTCAAAGCCACGCTTTATATTCCGAAACGTGGAATTGAAAGTATTCTTAATATAATCATTATAACGTTACGACGTTCTCAACATTGACAATATATCTACCTATGCGAAAATTGTACAAATATAAATTTATCTTTATAATTTATCATTATTTACTATGTTTAAAACACACTAAGTGCTTCTTAGTTTATAGTCAAAGTAACAGTTATTTTTAATAAGATTATGATTATATTTCGTAATAGCTTATGTTTTGTTCCCATTCTCAACTTCAAAATAACCTTCAGGTGTAAAATTTATATACTGATGTAAAAAAAGGTTCAGATTTCGCTTAACCGAGTTCCTTGTCCGAGTTTAATAATACATAAAATCTTTTTAAGTTCGAGGCCAGTAGTACCGTAGGTGGGCTGCAAAATTCGACTATTTTTAGGTTCTCTGGTATCTCATGGTCATGTATCTCTGGTATCAAGGCAAAGCGCGGCGTTGAGGTCTGTCTCTCAACATGTAATGTCTCCATAATTCTGCGAAAAGTGGGGAAAGGAGTGTCTTAAGACGATGTTACCTCTGCCTATCCTGCTGTGTACACTGTGAAGCTTTTTTTAGCCTTTTTCAATACTCTCTGTTGGAGCGGTCATAAACTAAAGTTATTACGTCGCCAATAAACGACATGCTGAGAAGTGGATGTGACGGGAGTTAAATTGCTTTTCTTGTGGCCCTCTTCATTTGCTAACTTGACAAATAACAAGAAGTCGTCGAGCAGTCTTTGATTGCGGCTCGCAAAGAAAAATTAAAATTAGCTACATCTATTTTTTTATGATTGGAATAAGTTAAAATTTATCAAACGTTGATGCTCATGTAGTTCCTATCAGGGCTTCTAGGATAGACAGAGAGAACCTGGTGGCATTATATGTTGAGTGACTGACCTTAATACCGCACATTGTTGCTAGAGCAACACTGAATATATATCACTCCACTGAGTGAAAATCGAACCTACACCCATGATGCTTATAGACCAGACTGGTGGCCCACTGAGTTCGTATTGCTAACGTAGTAAGTACCTTTTGATTAATTAAAATTCTAAATCATTAATATTTACCAAAATTTTGTTTTTCAATTATATATGCATTTAAGTAGGAACGCTTGAATATCATGAAATCTAATGTGGTATTAGCTAAACAAAGCAAAGGCAAAAGCGTAATTACCTTTAATTTACCCTAGAATATAACTTAAATATCTTCTTTGAAAATGAAACTTACTTTTTGCCAGGTTTTAATTAACATTTCCGTTCATATTTTCTTTGTATTTTCTCTACATGAGAAAAAAGAAAACAGTGAAATAAAGTGCTGTACATTTTTATTCATTTATGTAATGCGAGACTGCTTGGAAGTGTCAACTTGTACACTGCATAGTAATATGATGATATGAATTTCTTCATTTAATTTTTTTTAACTGTATGATAGTTTTTAATTTTTTTTTAATATTATATTTTTTCTTTATTGTTCTGTATTATTTAATTAAATTCGATATAACTTCTGAAACGACGCTTGTGAGGCGGGCGTTGATAATTGCGACATAGTTTTATACTACTGTAGTTACTATCGTCTTAAAATTGTTTTTGTTATGTTGTAAGTTTTTTAAATAAATTAATATTATAATATATTAAAATATAAAATATATTAAAAAAAAATCTACCAACTCTTCTCGCACGCCACGCAACACTTATTATCTCTAAAAATAAAAAATAAAAACCAGTGAGCAGATTAATGTATTTATCTCTAACTTCTCTTTTCCTGAATTATATGGATGACGCATAAACATTTAAAACTTTAAAATTTAAATAGGACAATTATCGAGGCTCCCTCTACCCATCTTGCAATGCTGTAAATTATGTTAGTTGTCCATTTATTATAAGAATACCTTGCATTAGAGTGAAAAACAAAAAGCGCTAGGCATTATTATTAATTTAAGGAACTTTTTAACGTTCATAAATAATGTGAAGAAGTGATCCATGTCCGTTTAATGTCTACCTACTTCACATAGAACAGTCGGTATGTATAGATAAGAAAATATACACTTCAAAACAAACATATTTTATTATCATTAAACTAATGAACAGTACATATTTTTATCATATATAGTTTTAAGCTACTAAAATTACAATTAAACTGAATGTGATGATATCATCTCAATTAGTGGGATGTGAGGGCCCGCAGCCTTGGAACAAAACATGTTTTTATTAATTCTATGCTATAATTTTGTGTGTATATATAATAAAGCTAATGCCATCATAAAATCGTGCACGAACAGTTTTTACTTAGTATTGATATTATCTATCAAATAAAATATAAAAAAATAATAAATCAGTTTCACGCGATGTTCCGCATGCAGTAGAGTAGGCAGAGGGAACCTATTGTTAAGACATTCCGTTCCCCACATTCCACCAAGTTCTGGAGGCATTGCGTGCTGAGTGGCGGAACTAAACACCGCGCTTTTGCCTCGACACCAGAGTGAAGAAATTGAAACATTAAAGTAAATAAATATTTACATTAATGTTTCCATATCCTCGAGTGGGGATCGAACCCACAATCAATCGATTTCCCAGTCACTCTTGAGGCCCTGCTTCACGACTGGCATTTAATTAAATTATAGATTAATTAAATAATATATTTATATAATTAAATATATACTTATTATAATATGAATTTAATATCTAAATATTTATTATTTAATATCTTTATATATAATAATAAGACATCGTCGTCTTTACTCTCGTTTGTAAAAATCTCATTCCTTTTTATTATTTGTTAATATTTCTTTAGTAAAATTTTTGAATTTATTGAGCATGTGGTAGTATACCTTTGACGACTTTTAATATATTCTTCATTTGATATACTGTTTCATTTATCTGAAACAAAGATATCTAGATATCTAATGCATAGAGTTCAAATTATGGTCTTAATGATTTCTAACTAATACCCAAATAATACAGAAAATGCAAAAGATTAAACTTGGGTAAAATGCTAAATACCGCAGAACTACATAATTAATGGTCAACAAAGTCAACGTATAAGGGTTATATTTTTTCTTTTCAATTATAGAACCCAAATAAAAACATCTATAAAACATAATACGAGAAACCTAAACAATTTAAGAGAGAAGACTTGTAAGATTTAAGTTTTCACCATCTTGAATTACTGTTAGCTACACCGATGCGACTTTCGCTTTCTAAGATACACATACATATTATAGTTAAATTTTACTATGAATATACTACGTTGATTGATAACTTGGCCGGTTCCGAGTGATCAGCACGAGCTAAGATCGTGTTACAGGTGCAAACGCTTAGATAGTCAAGGTTGCTTTATCGTATCACGATTACACATTAGAGTTAAAAGCTTATTTTAGTTTCAAGTTTATTTAACAATTACAGAAAAAACAACTCAACAATGAACACGATTTTAGTTTTTGAACATGTTAGTACATATGCGTACAGTACATATATACATCCATTGTATATATATGTACAGCAAAATATTTATTTACGTTTGTATTTCCATTTCTTCGCTCTAGTGTCGAGGCAAATCGCTGCGTTGAGTTCTGCCACTCAACACGCAATGCTTCCAGAATTCGGCAGAAACTGGGGAACGGAGTGCCTTAAGACTGGATTCCCTCTGCCTACCCTGCCGTGTGCGAGATACAGCATGAAGCTGATTTAATTTAATTCTTAGTACACCTTGACTTTCATTTTATAAACCATAATATTTTCATATTTTATGTAATAAAATTATATCTATACTCAAAACAAAGTTTTTAATAAAAACCTTGGCAAGGTTTTTAATAAGACAACAATTTTAACCTTATTATTTTAAAGTGTCTCTTAAGCTTCAGCTAGTCTAAGATAATTAGTTTTCATTGTATATAATTAAGCTGGAGACGCTTTCTACGTAGAATGATATAAAATTAATAAAACTGTTAAAAATATCCACAATAAATAACAAACTGTACTATGAAACCCGAATAATTCAGCACTTTTGCCACAACTCTACAGTGTATATATACAGCATCGAGAAAACCGAGTCAATTCAAAATCTCCCTTAGGACGAATGTTTGGGAAATTCATGCACGAATACCCACTGACACTGCATAAGCTGACTGTTGATGGACGTATTGAAATAACTTCGACTTAAATTTGAAATTTAATTCAAATGTACATTTCCATTTTCCATTTGTATACAAAATATATAATCGATTGAATTGAGACAATATATTAGAGGTATTAATTTACACAGTATTATTATGTAAATTAATGATAGGCACTATGTATCACGGTTCGAAAAGACTAAATATATGCGCAACGGTTTTGGGATCGATTCCCACCCGGGAGAATTTATATTTAAATTGTTCTCTTTATATATATCAAATATTTTATATTACAAAGAGAAAATAATTTTAGCTACATTAACAACAAATTTAAACATACAATAAAATGATTATCAAAATATTATCATATTATCATATAACAATGATTATACTATCAGTATTATCATTTAATATCATAAGTATTTTAATACTATGAAATTTCAATATGTTTGTAATTTGTACTGAATGCCTGTAGTGTAGGTCCATGATGATATTAACCACGTTAATCGGTTCGTAGTTACCTCGGGCACTTAGAATATGTCATGTCATGTGTCATACAAAACTGTTAGTTATTTCTATTTGACCATGCAGACCAAGCTGTGGGTAAAAACCAGTAGTATATACAATATACTACTAAATACAAGAAGTAGTAACCTGACCGCAGCCAACGGTCCAACGCGGGCCGTTGTGAATTTTATAATAAAGATAAATGACTATATTTATCAAGCTAAATCTGTGATCAGACATATCATATCAAACAAAATTTAAAACTCATAAAACTATATTCCGATGTGATGGAATAAACGCTGCCATCCTGTCGAAGGCCGGTAACCTTGCGCCGCTTTAACATGACTATTTTAAATTCTTTATTAAATTTGTAATTCCACTATGTAATAGAATAGATACAGAGAATTTAATGATACATTTATTCCATTTCCATTTCTAATACTAAATGATGGTAATTTTTTAAATTCGAGAAATGTATTTTACACTTCAAAAATTCAAATTAACAAAAATTTGTATAATAAATATGTATTTTAAATATGGTAAACATGGGAATAAGAATTTACCTACTACTTACTACCTATATGTAGCTACCATGTAGAAAGAACAATTATAAGGACATACCAGTGTGTTATGAAAATATCAATTTGTATAGCTCCAATTAAAAATAATTTACGACAAATAACTAAATATCTGAAAAAAAATTATTGAAAAACGTAAAATATGTGACATGTTATAGACCATTGTCTTTGCAAGGATCCGACTTCATTTAAAAATTCAGGTAGACTAGATAAAAATATTCTAAAATACATAATTAAGTCTTGATTATTTATGGACATTTTTTTGTACATAAAAGGTTCAAAATAATGTCCAGCGATTTATTATGATTATTTAAAAAGATGATAGAGGAATCTAATATTGAACAAAGTAATGAATTTAGAAATCAAATTTTATATACACGTTAGATATATCGCTGCACCAAAAAGTTTAATCGAAAAGGGAACAAGAGATTAATTGAAAAGGTACCAGTAAAATTTATCTAACAACGAAGCCCTCCCCATTAGAAGTAACACTATCGTTAATATCGGTCGAAGTAATGATTCAGGGGCATTTCCGTGTCCTCCATCCACCCGCGACCGGTCAAGTGATCGAGTCCGTACCCTATAACCCAACGTCACTAACAATAGCTGAATTAATGACTCAAAGAGATTACATAAAAAAGGCCTATATTGGAAATGTTTAATGGTTTTTTTTTTTTTGCTATCGTATTTTTTCATTCCGTTTCCATTAAGGTCGGTAATGTGTTTTCTAACGATTTCTATTAACAAAAGTCGGCGCTCACCTCTCTGTTATCTTGCCGTCACCGAATCTGTGAACAATGGGAAACATTTATCAATGAAATACAGTAACGATTCATGGGTGTAATGTCAACGTGATATTGTGTTTGTTAATTATGATATCAATTTAATATTATGAACGAGTAACTTACATTACGACAACCCAAAAAAAGTGGTTTTATACAATTTTTTAAATATCTCTTAATTTCACTTTTCAGTTGCCACTTATATGCAATAACAATATCCACCCGTTCCTTTATCCGAAAAGTAAGTAAAGAAAATCAAGTACACGTAATTTAATAACATAAAAGACCCATATCCGGCTTAACCCGATCGCTGCGAAGTCACGTGACCGAAAATCATGGAGCAGTCAAAGGATTTCGCAAAAGCCCTTGGCGTACTGGACTCGTTTAGACCCAGTGGTTGAATGGTTTACTCGCCTCGGGTTACATAGGGCTGTCCATTTTGCCTTTTTTTATGTGTGCAAATTTGACAAGGAATGTAATTTGGAAAAATAGAGTTACAAACACTGAATTTGAATAAATAATTTGGCACTTAAATATGTAATTTTTGTAATTCCTGATATAAAAGTAAATATGGTGTTTCTCATATAATATTTGAACAATAGGAAAATAAATAATATAAATAAGGTCTTAAAACTACTCTTGTCTTTAAAACAAATCTAATTTTAGTTAAATATTATAAAAATATTACAGTAGCTTTAGGCATCATCATAATTCACTTTAAGACAAAGTAAAGTAAAATAACTTCAACACTCAAATCGAGCGTTTCAAAGGCGATTGCAAATTTCAATTTTCCCGAGTCGATCGGTCGTTGGAGTGCCAACTTTTGAGTTTCTCTTAATGAACATAGCGAATTTGGCAACCCTGCTGGCGATTTGAAGGGTGCTTGTCACCGTTCGTTACAGGGACGCATTGCTTCACAACAGTTTACTACTGGCCGCGATACTTCCATCTCTATGACCCTCGAAACACTTTTGGCGATCTTCTATATGTTGGAGTGATCAAAATCAGGACGGACGTGGAAGTAAGTTTTGCAAAAACTGGACAAAAACGTGTACAATCAAAAACTATTTATTTTTTTTGAAAGTCTTAACTGCGATCAGAGTAATGCTTATAAATCCATCGAGTGGCAGCAAGACACGTAATTTAAAATGGATTGAAAAGGACGAAAAAATATTCAGTACTAAGGGTCCGAAGCACTTACTTATAGTCCACGCAGCGTCCGCTGTATCCGGCCTTAATAAGGGATTCGACGCCTAATTGACTTAACTTAGGATTAATAACGGTTTAAGGCTGAAATATGTTTACCGTAGACTATTTGGAAGGTCTATTTCCGGCACATACAAATTTGTTCATGTGCAGGTACTTTCCGTTATCGAAAGCCAATTTCTTAGTGACTTGAATAAATATTGCGAAATTAACTCTTCTATGAAATCAAAAATATTATGTTTAGAAAATAAAACTTAACAACAAATAAAATAATAAGTCAAACATGTATTGTTTTCAGGTACAAATGAAATATAGATTTTCCTTGTAGCATATTATAACAAACTGTTAAAGAACCAAGTAGAATTTTGAAATTTGGTTATTTCTTTGAATATTCACTTCAAATATTCGCTCAACTTGTACACTGTTAGTCATTTGTTTTAATCAAAAACTGCACAAAGCTACTGAGCAAACTTTCATTTCAGAATTGGACGAGTGTTATTGAATTTTAAAGTATTAAAAGGGGAGCTAGTTTATTAAAGAGCTTTAGATTTCAAGTTTCTACAAAAATTTCCTTTATTATCACTTTGTTGGCCTATAACGACATAGGACAAAAATTATTATTTGTTCCTTCTTCCCATTTGACAAATTTGTGAAATTAATGGATATTTACATTCGAGTCCTTTATTTATTTCTATTAAAACAACCAAAATATGTAGTAATGTTATTTGACTAAAAGTTTAACTATTCATACTAAAATCTAAGTAGGTATATATCGATCACGTGGTTATTGTCAATAATTCAAAATACCACACTAAAAGGTCAGGCTATTGACAAAGAACATAATTGAATGGAATATCGATTCTCTTCGAAAATACGAGCACATTTAGGTTTATTTGACATCTGAAAATCAAATGTCAACCTATTTATAGAAATTTGTTTTCGTTTTTGTAGTCGCTTTATAATAGACAAAAACTAAATAATAGTTATTCAAATTAGACCTAATTTAACTTTATATAAATTAGGATAGTAGTTTAATTAAAATATTTAATTTGTTAAAAAAAATATTGATTTCTATTGAAAAATAACTTATTACGAGTACCATAACTTATTATTCATGAAATTCATAAAACTAAAAATAAAATAAAATGTTATTTTTTTTTATTTAGTGTTAAGGTGCTTCGCCCCTACTGCCGCCAAATTCTTCTATTATATTATTCTTTTCTTTTACATTATATATCGCACCGCTATTTCTAGATATTATTTACTTTTCACGTTTGTACAATACAAAACATCTAAGTCACAAAAAGGTACTTAAAAATCACATAACAGACCTTCTAACCTGATCTAACGACAACACCATCGACCAACAAATAACACTTGAAGAGATATTTTGCTTACCTAATCACACTATAGGTAAATTACTATCCACCCTAAAAGAAGACTAAGAGAACGCTTATCACACTAGAGAACAATAAATCGTGAATACATCTAAGCAGACCGTATAACACTAAGTCATTTATCTCGTGCCGTGTGTCACGCACTTGATGCAAGTGTTGCTCAAGGTACTGCACGGTTCACGCTTCACTCACATCCGGTTTCATATTTTAATATCGATATCCTAAGGTCAAATTATAATTATTAATACATTTCCATATATGCACAAATATCTGTGAGCTAGATTAACATTGTTTTTTGTTTATTTCAACAATAATAAATTATTATAACATCAATTGGTTTTGTCTAAAACTTTACATACAGGTTGTAAAGATACAACAATCTTACAAATATATAGTCTATACGCTATCTAATATATATATATATATAGGACACAGTAATTAGACCTGCGGTTTGAATGTTATATAAAATGCCCTTTAAAATACTTATTCCTTGTTGCTAAGGTTAGTAAGGTTAGTAGAGGTTAGTCTACACAAACTGTCCTACATAAACAAAGTATAAGTAAAATGTAAAAGACATTAGCCATTCGAAAAATAAAGAAAATATGTATATATATTCGAAAAAGAAAGAAAATAACATATGTAATATATGAAAATCCGACGTTCGACAACAAAATTCTCAGGAATTTTTAATTCATAAAATTACCGGTAAATAATTCCGATTACAAGATCATTTATATCTCGGAAATTTTATGAGAAAATGAAATATATTCATATATTGAATTATTATTGTCAATTAATTATTAAGATTTTCATTTGTTCGCCCTGGTACTAGGGCTTATCAACTAAACATTTTAAGTCCTGTAGGTGCTGCAATAATTATAGTTGCTGATGTAAAGTAAGCTCGGGTATTGATATCTATTCCTACTGTAAATATATGATGGGCTCAAACAATAAATCCTTGTAATCCAATTGTTATTATGGTATAAATTGTCCATAAGTTTAAGTTATTTTACAAATTATCAAAATACACAAGACCGTTCCGTTATCACAGCGCTTCGAGTTAATGAGGAGCCGGGTGTGCAACGTCGGCGCCTTTTTGATAGATTACTCCGTCGTTGTCCCTATTTGCATAATACGATCCATAAAGGCGGGAGTGGCGTTAAATAAAGGCAATTCTTCTTCTTTTCCCCTCTTCCTCGATATTTATTTACTTAGTGAGGTTGTCACTTGTCAGATTTTTTTCACACTTGAATGGCTCTTTGATACTTTGTGCTTGAGAATATAATGTTTTATCGTTCGAGAAAGTTTTCGTTTGATATTTGTGTATAGCCTTGGAAATAATCTTATTATTAGGGTAAGTAATTTATAGGTTAATAAACATAACTTTTACATAACTTTTACTAAGTCCCCATAGGTTTAGCTTGAGCTTAGCTTATATTAATTATTTTATTTCAGATATGCTGTATCCCGGGTATATTTTAGGGTACAAAGGGTCTTATAATTTAATATTCCATTAATATAAATTAAAACGGAAAAGCAATACATTTAGCCGTACGTAATATATGCTATACGAAATACGAACAGAAACATCGGACAGACAGACAGTTTCAAATCGATCACATCTAATCAAGTGAACAAAAGCGGACTTGTTAGCTATTCCTTTGAAGCACAGCAGATATAGACTACCAGAATGGGAAATGATAAACATGGTACGCTTACGCGTTTGTATATACGATCACATGTATGTTATAAAGGTATGTATGAATTGTCCGTTATATTTGTATAATTTTAAGAAAATTTATAGTTTTCTATTTAATCTTAATTCAATCATTATACTTATATTGGGGTCAATCGTGGCACAACTGTTAACGGGCTTTAATTTCAATTTATTTTAGGTTCATGTTCTTTTCTTATTTTGATTTCATTGATCTGATAAGGAGACAAAGTGAGGCTTCAAGATCTGCCGCTCAACAGGCAATGCCTCCAAAATTCTTCGGAAAGTGGGAAACTGAAGTTTCTCAATGTTAAAAATGGAAGTACCTTTTGCCTACTAGACTTTGACTAGTTGTCCTAGTTTCACAGCATAACGCTTAAGAAACACATAGACATACTAACTTACATTTCTATCATACCATGAAACATTAAACTATCTATATCTACTGGTAAAGTCGACGATGCTAAAGATGCCTCTAGTAATCCAGGACATGATTGTTTGTATAACCCTATTGTGACAGCCAATACTGCATTTGCTTATAAATGCATGAGAAACTTTAACACAGAATTAAAAACTTTATTCATGGAATTTAAACATGAGAGTGTTAACTAGAAGGTATTATTGTAACAATTGCATTTTTTGCTAATTTCTCTGACACATTTCTGTGTATTCGTTTACTTTGCTTCGCTTGTGACAAATTCTTTATGAAATATACAAATTTAAAACTTTAAATTTGAACAGGTCTCTTATTTAAAATTCACATGTTCTTTCTCACGGTGAGCACTCGGAACACTACGTCAAGTCCTCTTTCAATAAAGTACTCAAATAATTCTTTGTATGTAACGGTTGGAGTCTCAATTATGACTGTAATTCATTTTAAATTCTTTATTTCTTTTCATATGTACAATTACAAGAGCATAATAATGCTCGCAGTGGTATGAGTTATAACTGTTACAATTCTTTGTAAAGATATTTATTTTTATTAAATCTTTAGACTTAAAACTACAACTCTTACGTTCGAAATCATATTTTACATTATAAAATCTTTGACTATTTCTTTAGAGTATATCAAATTATTGAACCAAGAACAATATCATATCAATAGCATCTCTATTTTATTATAAGTAAATATGAACATTCTGAAATTTGAACTCATTGCACACGTTCAGATACAAGCGTACCAACAACGCTACAGCCAACAAAATAAATTTAATCTTTAATTATATTAAAATAATGAATAAGTATTGGAAGAAGCATTGACTGGCGCTCTCCACATCAGTGGGAACATTCATTACGCTGAGTGGCACTAGTTAATATAAAAACTGGATTTAATCAGGCCAACGAAATGTTTACCTTGCGTAAGCCGCAAACAAACTTAACCTATAAAAAAATATATGAATTATTTTAAAGATTTCCCTCGATCGGAAACCGGTAAATCGCTAAATCAAACCGGAGTTTTATATACTTCTAGTAGCGGCTCAACTTCATCGTAATATTTAGGTCAGAACGGATCGCACGTTCGGGTTGATGCAATTTTAAAAATGAAATAGAAGAGGAGAGGAAATATTCATTTGCGACACAATTAATGTGAGGTGACTACGTCACGAACTTCCTCTTATTGTAATGACTGCCTGAAATTTGTATTTTAACAGTGCCTTTGTGGATGTTATTTTTTATTAAAATAATTACACCATTTTATGAATATTTTATTGAAGAAATCGCCATTTTCCTTTTATATTTTCTTGACAATAAAACTGACATATTTTAAAAATCAAAAATAACCTAAATAAGACTAGTGTCGGTCACACTTACATTTCTAGTAATTTGTGACGTTCAGTAATAAAATAGATATTGAAAAGCAAATTTCAGGATAAAACTAAATCTCTCAAAGCAGATAACGGAAGAATATACCTAATACAATTAGACCATAAGCATCTCTTAATGTCCATAGTGAACAATCGAAGATCACCGCCGGCGGTTTGGCGAGGCTAATAAATCAAGACGCGACGGCGACGCCGAGTAAGCTCTTTCATCTTTGAACGGGACGGTCGCGCTTCTGGTCGATTTCAGCGTACCTCCTAAAATCCGTAGTTGCAATTTTTCCTTTTAGAGTCAAGTCATGGTTGTTTTCTATCGCTTTGTACAAAAATAGAAGTTTATGAAACAAAGTGACATAAGCAGATTTTCTTGAAACAAATATCTTATCCATATATTACCTACACATTCAACATCGAAGTCAGAAGATAAAGTCTAAACGTTTTTTTCCGAATCCATAAATTTTACGATTTTTTTAAGCACATACTATTTTTTTAGCTTCAGCGTATATCCCGCGCATAGTAAAGTAGGCAAAGGGAACATAGAAGAAACTTTGTTCACCACTGTGCACCGAATTGCGTGTTGATTGGCGGAACTTTATGCCAGGCTTTTTGCCTTTTTACCAGAGCGAAGAAATTAAAAAATTAAGAAATAAAAATTCATTCCCACGAGTGGGAATTGAATCCACGACCGCCGGCCACGACGGCCTCAAATAATATTCCGTACAAAAAACTGCAAGTTTGAGAACAAAGCCCAATTGAATTGAATATTCGGTACAAAGTACTCGTACCTAGAGAAAATTGTAGCATTAAAGTTGAAAATACTGCAGAAATTAAAGTTTAAAGTCAAATTTGCGAAGGAAATACGAGCTGATTACCTGGTATCTACCAAGTCGCAATGTTCGCCGCACATAATTTATGCGGTTTGTCGTATCTGTAGATAGCTTGCTCTTGGACCGTTTCCAGTCAACGCCAGATGTAGTTGCTCCGGAAGCAGCCGACGTAGGTTCGCGAGGATTCAACGTTGAGATTTATTGGACAAACCGATAGTGTCCTATTAAAAATTCGATTTCGATTCGGATCGACGATTTACGTATACCCAGCCGTGCCATACCTGATTTTCAATTGAAACTTGCAATGTATTGGAGCCGTGGTGGACATTTTTCTAACACGTGCGACATTTTAGAGAACTGTGTATTAAATCGAAATTCTTTTTTAATTTCAAGCGAAGAGTGCATCTAAAATAGAATCAAAAACAGATCTTGCAGGTATACTAAGATATAAATTATGTAAAACCTCGATCAGTTGAGGACCAGATGATTGAATTTTTTTTTGTATATCTCAAAAGCGAATAAATACTTAACACTACGCATAAGAGAAAACGACTTAATTCAAACAAAAATATCACCACAATATACATATATTTGTGAACAAATTTAATTCGGATTCTCGAGATATCTCAGTATAATAGTTGTTGTACTAGGTGACGTAATCTCGATGGCTGTTGACGTGCATTTGTCTTGCAAATATGTAACACCCGCCGGAACTGCGAGCTGGAGACCATAAATCAGACCTGAAACGTACTGAACGTGAAGTGCAGTATACAATAAATACATCAGGAGCAAGACGACGCAGGACAACGGATACGATAGTTGGACACGAAACGTTGAATGATCGACAAAATAATTTTAATAATAAAATGTATTAGATACATATATTTCTTATTATTCATTATTTAATAGAGGTTAGTCGTAGCGCACGGGCATACGCGTGTGGCTGTAAACGTGACCGGTTGTTCAATTCCCACACGTGGAAAATGAATATTTAATAATTTAGTTTTTTTGCTTTGGTATAGAAGTTATGCGACTCAACACGCAATGCCTCTAAAAGTAGGCACTCCGCTGCCTTAATATTCTCCCTCTGCCTGCTCTGTTAAATGCGGGATACAGCGTGAAGCTGAAGCGTGAAGAAAAATATTTGGAGATTACAATTCATAGATAATAAAATTAACTCTAAAACTAATAAGTAATTCAATTGTATATAGACTTTAATATGTGATCATACATACACAATATTTTTATAAATATTAATAGAAATATTCATAAAAATAAGCAAACTTCGTAAGACATTTGCCGCAGTGCACTATCAAAATGACAATTTGTAGCAATATCGAAATGGAATTGTTACACCATACCTTTGCTTGCATACTGGGGCTGCCATGGAAACGTTTAAAGCATGACAGAAACTCAGAACGGGAATATCATGGATGAGATCAACGCCAACAAATGTAATACAAATAATTCGATCAATTAATAATATCTATAATATTTATCTGGGACATGTAATTTTGTTCCAATATCAGCCAATATCCAACGTGCCAAAAGGTAAGGTAGTTATCACGAATCAGTACACAGTTTACGTACAATTTTCTATACACCATGAATAATATCCCCGTATTCAATGAAAGTAGTCGATGTATTTGAACCGTTGTCCTTAAACTTTCGAGGTTTCTGGGTCAAGATACAATGCCGCTTCGATGTGCCCGGTAAGATAAACCAGAGCGACACGGTATTGTTTTCAAACTGGTATTACAATATCGACTCTAGGGAATTAAAGAAGGACAATTGTTTCATATGTAGATAGTAAGCATAATTATTTAATCTGTGACTTGGACTCTTGATGCATTATTTATTATTAGGTAAGTTAATATTTATGTATTTATGTAGTGGTACCTAAGTGAATAATCTTGTGTTAAGACATATTCATAAAATTCTAATTTTATATAGAATAATAATACAGGATATCCGCTCAATGTAAGCTTAACGCATTTCCTAATAAATTCTGTTAATTTCTGTACTCTAGTCCTATGTAATATAGGATATATTTCTGTCCTATCTTTAACATAATCGCAATTTGAGGACTGAAATTTAACACGTGAAAGACTTGGAAGATAAAATTTTATCGGTATAATAACTGCACATCTGGTTGTAGTCAACTGAATGGTAACGAGGAGACGGTGGATACGCAACGGGCTAACGTCGTTAGACCAAATAACCCGCTTCTTACTCTGTTATCGTATAAAAACAGGTTCACGCTGTTTTCTGCATATCCCGTGGAGGAAATAAAAATAGTATCCAATCGAGGTTTTGTATCATTTAGTCATAAAGAAGTTTTCCGCACATAGCAGGGTGCCTACCCTGAGAGGGTTCTGTAACCATTAAGACACTTTCATTCCTCACTTTCCCTCGAATTCTGGAGGGAACGCGTATTGAGTGGCGTAGCTCAACGCCGTGATTTACCTTGTCGTAACCAGGACGCGAGGACATTAAAATATTAAATATTTACTTTCATATTCGTTTTATTTACGTAAAGATTTCAACATCTCTCTTACATTTTTTATTTTATTTTAATTATATTTGATTCGAAAGTTTACTTTGTTACTTGTAAAGCTTCCACAGCAGCCCTCTTAAACAACACATAAATAAAGTACAAGTTCACTAAAATAAGATTGTTTTTCATAATATTAGAACAAAATGGAATTAATCTTAACACAAAAATAATTAAAGTATTTACAATTGGTTAGTGGGACTACTTACAAATGAGGACTGGTAGTATTAAAAGCGCTAAGCGTATTCTATTGCACTTTTGCATATTAAATAATAAAACAAAAGCCTGTTCACGAGTCTTATCGATCGTGAGAGCCGCAGCACTGAATAGTTCACAAGCCAGACTTTTTCCATCTCGTTTTGTAATCACAATATAGAGCAAGAAAAGAAATTGTATGCTTCCTAATAAAATATTTAAGAGTTAGTACTGTATTATAAATAAAAATATTTAATATTCTTTCAAATTTAATTTAATCAAGTCTACCGTACCTACCTGAAATAAATTTGTTACAGGATAAGCCTGTAATATAACAAAAGCCTCCATTATGAAAAGCTATAAAAATAAAAGAGATAATAAAAATAATGCTGACAATGTCAAAGTCTGAGTATAATATATATATAGCCAAAAAATAATATCTTAGTAATCTTACTGACGTTCATTTTGTTTTGCGGTGTTGTATAATGAAAGTCTGGTTACAATGTCTTGCAAAAAGAAACTTGTTATCACACTTCGTATGAAATATGTAAAAAGAAAATGTTTATCAATAACAGACGAAAGGAAGGCGAAAGTATATTATTTATATAAAGTAAATTTTGAACCAACACAATTTTATACCCTCATATTATATGTATACTGTACAGCTTCAAAAATTATATATAAAGCCACATTTGGATACGAGTCTCGTATGTGGGAAATCAAATATTAAACTGTTCCCGAGTTTAAAATTCGCAAGCAAGTAGTAGTCTTTTCTGCAAACGTCGTAAGCCACTAGACTTCAAAGACACGCAGTCTCAGCATATTTCATGCAAACCGCATTAGCTCACATGTGGTGTCCCCCCCCGTCCTCACTTGTGGAAGAAAATAAAAAGGAATAAATGTATCACAAGGGATCATAAATCAGCTGTGAACATATTCCACTTGACGACAAACACAGTTTCGGGACATATTTCATTGTTGGCTTAGCGATTACGAAACTCGCAAAAAGAGGGGACACGGATCGACTCTTAGCAACCGCATCTAAGAAACATGAGCTCGGTATATAATACGTTAAGGCGTAGAAAACAAAAAAATGGGTCTTTTATAGAATAACAAGGTAAAATTTTTATATCATCAGCGTGAGAGGTACTGAGAAATTTCGCTTTATAAGATATATGATACTGAAATTATTCAGTGTACGTGTGAATACGTAATGTACTTCATTGATATGCTGGCTGTGTATTTTAATTAAATATATGTTATATTTTCTCACCAATCTGCTACAAAATAAATTTCACAAGAACTTAACATATCTACTATATATATATTAGATATGTTAAGTTCTTACATATGTTACAAAGTTAAGAAAACTAAAAAATATATTTTACCTGTATGAGTGTCAGCTACCTTACGCCTGATTGAAAAAATCTCATTTGTATACAATTTGATTTTGTATATTTACAAAAAATCACAGTATTTTGCTGACGAAAATATGAAGAATAAAAATAGAACTATAAAAAGGGAATGATGAAATGAAATCCAAATAAGAAACTACAGTCAGTCTTATTGCAAGTTGGAAGTTTTTAGCTGAGACACACCTGAGTCTTGAAGGGCTCGTAAATAAGCGGGATCGCTTAAACTTGTGGAAGCATCGCAACGGATATCGTCTTGTGAAATACGTTTTATTTAAGTTTAACGTTTTATTTAATTTTATTTGTTAAGGGCTATATAAAAGTCTTACTACAAATATGATATAACTTATAAAAATATAATTTCATTTCTATTTGCACGTCTATAATAGAAAATATTAATTTAACTGACACTGACAGATTTTTTTTTGTGAAATCTGTGCATTCCACTTGTTTAATTTCTCGTGACAAAATCATTTTGTAAAAAAATGTTTGTATCAAACGTTGATTATAAGGACCTATACAACATAATCAGAACCTGCTGATAAATCCTAGTAAGTGGTACCATATGATAGACAATTAAAACTTTTCGTTCCGAAAACATTCGGGCGAGCGCTGTGTGCTCACCGGATATCTACTTAGTTGTATGAACACTGTCAACAGCAGAGCGGAATAGAATCTAGAGTCTCGAGCAAAGTTACATACAAATATATATATAATTTATTGTGATATCATGCGACGCTGTAGTGGGTCATATTTTCGTGCTTCAGCTGAGCAACACTAGTGCTACTGTCATAGATTTATTCTCTATTTATTTTTTAAAAATAAATTATATAATTTGGTGTAAATCCTATTTGTATATATTCTGAATGTAATTCTTATTAGTGATGATTCATTGCATTGACATTTAACTCGCGCCATAATTTTCTTAAGTTATTAATTTTTTTATTGTAAATAATATTCATAAGAGCAAAACGAAAGTCTAGTTCATTTTTAAAATATTACAAAAGTATAATAGTATACAAACGTTGAGAAAACTAAGCGTTCATAGCTTATTTACGACATTTGGTTTCACAATAAAATTGAAATTCTTGTAAGAAATCTCAATATTTTATCGTTTTAATTTTCTGTTTTATAGGCAATAACTTAGGTTTAGTTTTTTCGTACGTATTTTACATCTTTTTGTATTGGGTCAAAATTATCAACTATTACATTAAAGTTTTTTTTTTTATTTATATTAAAATTTATATTCCGAAGACAGAAGAGTTTCTTCACATCTTAGTTTATTATCATATACTAGCCGATCTGGGCGGCTTCGCTCGATTGAACTATACGAATATTTATTAAATATGTTTATGAAATTATTTTCAGTTCAGGGGGTAAATTCTATCAAATCACGAAACACGTGTTCAAAAAAATATGTTTAAGCGTCTTAATTGATTTTGTTATAAAAATCGATGGCGAATGAAAGATTTTTTTCCATACAAACTTTCAACCCCTATTCCACCTCTTCAAGGTTAAAATTTTTGCAAATCCACTCTAAGTGGATGTCCACATTATGAAAATAAACATCTGTCCCAATTTCACATTTTTACGAACAACGGTTACGGCTGTGCCCGTCTTACCTCAGTCAGTGGGAACATCTCCTTCTATATATATATATATATATATATATATAGAGAGAGAGAGAGAGAGAGAGATAACGTAAATAACTAAATTAATTATGGATATGAAAGTTATACCCATACAGAAAATTCCCTCAACTAGCAATATACCCACCTATCTACTTAAAATGTACGTTATACAAGATCAAAAGGCTGGCTGTCGACGAGGGCCGCATGAAGGTAGAGTCTTCATTCATCCGTTACGTAATACCCTGCATGCACGTTGTTTGTATTCTTTGTGAGAATACACCCAATTTAGTGGTAGCCAGGGATATCGTCCCCACACCGTGTGGCGCGGCAGTCCTATTTTTATTAAGAGACACCATTGAATATTGTTCATTCGTTTGTATTTCACAATTTGACGGGTTTTATTCTTTGTTTTTAGTTCTTGTTTTTGTGGCCGTATTGGAGCAGAGGCACTACGGTGTGAATGTAATGCGACGGTTGTGGGTTCGATTCCCACTTGAAAAAAATTTACTTAAATTTATATCTCGGTTTCTTCGCTCTGGTATCGAGGAAAAAAGCGCGGCGCTGAGTTGCTGTTTTTTTTTTGTTCTTACCTAAAGATCTAAGTATTTATTTTTTAAATTTAAAGAAAAGATGCGCTGCTGTGTCTTATTGGTTGAATTTTATATAACATATTTTAAAAAATTGCAGGTTATTAGAACAAACCACTACTACTATACTAATATTTACAGATCTATACCTGGTATTCTAACCTATTTCATAATCATGTATGGTATAAATATTGCAATTTTAAGGACTTTTTTCTTTGTGACACAAATAAACTATTTAATTAGTATACTCTTTGTATCTACAATGGAGTGAAGAAATTGACTTGACTTAGCATATTACTTGCTTAATTAAAAAGATATAACGCGTGTTTGTTATTTATTATATACTATGTGAACATATCAGTAAGGCTACACATACATCAGTATAACATAGAAAATGTACAATAAAGAGAATTACGAACGAAATCTGTGGAAAATGTGTTGACAACAATATTTGTCAGATAGAAGATATAACGCTTTATACGTTTCACACCTAAATAATATACTTTACTACGCCATGAGCAAAATTAGTTAAAACTACGACTCAAGAATTAATAAGAAATTTATATAAACGACCAATTTAAAAAGACCTGCACTGAATAGTTTTTATTTAACTGCGCTATCGATTCATTTTAGCACCGTTTGATTCGCAGTTTGCACAGTCACGTCGGTCTCGCAGGCGTCTCAATGATTTGTCTTGTCCCTTGAATCTCTTCTGCCCGAGCGCTCTTTTCACGGTTAATGGCGCGGGTGTTCCTCGTGTGAACCGATATTGAGAAAACAACGCACGTAGCCCCTATACTGTAGAACTGGATCTTTATTTTAGATTTTCGTTTATCAGATACCAGTCTGCACAGTATTCAAGTATCTATTATATTAAATTACTTTCTTTTAGTGATATTTCATTTATAGTCTACAAGTTTGTACAAAGAGAAGGAAGCAAATGATAAATTATTTTGCTTTCACCTTTTATCCATTATTCAATAGATTTTGAAAATATGGTGGAGGTACTTGCGTGTCGGAAAGCGATATAGTTGATGATCGCGTGTGTAGTTGTTGTGTTGATTAGAATGATTCCAATTGTACTACGCGGGCTTTAATATTGAAATGAGCAATTTAACCAACAAACATTAGTATTAATCAGCTTCATACTGTATCCCGCACACAGCAGGGTAGGCAGAGGGAACCTAGTATTAAGACACTCTGCCGAATTCTGAAGGCATTGCGTGTTCAGTGGCAGAATTCAACGCTGCGCTTTACCTTGACACTAGAGCAAAGAAATGGAAACATAAACGTTAATAAATATTTCACTTCCTCGAGTGGGGATCGAACCTACAACCGTTGTATTACAGTCACATCCTTGTGCCGTTGCGCCACGACGGCCTTAGTATTAATACTTGTGACATTTTCAATATTTTAGACACAAGTAACATAAAATAATTTAACTGTGCCTAAAGCATTTAAGTGCTCTCCGATATTTCAAAATTTCTACAATATTCGAGCCCTTCAAAATTTAATATCACTTAAAAGCGAACTTACGAGTGTTGGCAATACAAGGCATCTTAATACTCGTATATAAGAGACGAAAGGGTACTTTGGGAGTGAAGACGTTCTTAAATTAGCATTTGATGTTGATCGTAAAATAACAAATTAAATAAGAGAAGAAGGGTAGGGTTAAACTGTATGGGGCTTATTTAGTTCTTGCGACAAGAAGCCGGGTCAGACCGCAGTGACCGCACGCTCGGCGAGCGACAAATTAAATAAATTTACAGTCCGCAACGTAGTAATAATGAAGTAAATTAATTTCAACATTAGGAGAGTGCATTGCCTAAGCTTATAAATTTCATTTTAGTTTCAAGAACACAAACATATCGGTGTACAAATACTCTACAACTGGATTTCTAACTAAAATTAATATTTTTTTATTGAAAAATGGAAAAAGTATGGTGCATGGTTGTTAAAATGCCTAAGTGGCCAGAGTAAATCGCGATTATAAATCTCGCGCCGCATTATGCTGAATGAGCTCACATCATCTATTGTTTGACCACTTCTACAAAATAAACGTTTTGTAACCCTTTTGCAAATTTATATAAGAAAAAAAGAGAATCTGTTATATGTGATGTAATAGTACAGCCTTGAAATCGTTAACTGCATAATATTGTACACATGATTATAATACATTCTTCTAAAGTTATACATGCTACGATACTAATATTGCCGAACTATCACTCACTAAGGCAAGTTATAGTTGCTCGGATTCGAATTCACAATTATCATATCAGACAGACAATAAAATATAAATATTTAAAATTTCTCGGTCAGTCAATAGGTGGGTAGATATTATACACAGTTTTGGCTGCAGTACGACAACACGTCGATGACACTCACATTGCAGCTATTGGTTTCATTTAAAATATTCCGCACATAGCGAGAACTTTACTTTTTACCATGAACTGAACTCAATTCAGATCGAACGTCGCATCGCTGGTGAGAATTTATATGTATATATATCGTAACTATAGTTTGGATTCATTATGTTGTAGCTTTTAGTTGATAAACTAAATGTCCTTTTATACATGGTTCGTGTATTTTCATGCCACTGTGTTATATATAATTATAAACTAGACCTCAACTGTTACCGCCTATACCACGTGGAGGTACTCCTAGCTTATGTTATTATAAATTATTAGGTTAAATTAATTGCCTTATTTCATTTGATACTGACCACGCAGAACCACAAGCGCATAACTTCTCTACTCTACTACTTTTCCTAAAGCCCCCTCAATTATTATTTTATAAATATATTCAATGTCAGACTTACAGACGCGCCATTTTTACTGTTATATTATATATATATATATAGATATAAATCTTTGGCCGAAAAAAAAACAAAAAAGAGGAAGACCAACAAAACAGGACAGTCTATCAAAAACGTTTCACATAACGTAAGTACATAAATGACTGCCAGTGTGATAAATTGGAAGGTCCTAAATCTTACATGCCAATAAACGGAAGATATGAAATATGAAGTAGCTAGAATAACTCTCAAAGATTCATGCCGCCTTTGACAAAGATTTCGTCGGGATGCAGACTTTGGTAAACTTCACGGGATATTTCCACAAACGGGTCTTTTATAGCTTCTCCGCCGTAGGATTTGTAAAGTTATTACTTCATACTTCCTTTACATTACTGGCGGTTAAATTTTGAATTTACCAAATTTTAACTCCACGAAGTAGCGAAATAAATTTATTTTACTGTAACATCTTGCCAAAGTGTTTTACTTATAACATGGTATATATTTAAGAGTTTTTAAAAACTACAGAGCCAGCGACGAAATAACCAAAATAAAAATTTAGGTATATATTAGCACAACCGCTAATTTAGTCTAAATTAGTCGACTGGCAAAATGCTTTTTTTATACAGATTCCTCTAATCAAAAGGCCACGGGGGGAGGGGTGGGGGGCTGAAAGAGCATCAAGGCGATTAACTATGAAAGGTCCTATTGAACGGGTATGATTAGCCATGGAGCTAATGACATTAACCTTACCTTGATGCTCTTTGTCCGCTCTTGTTATTTTGTCTTTGAAAATTTACCAACTTTACAATARTTATTATATTTATGTATATTAGTATATGAACATTGTCACTTTATAATCATTCTGTGCATAAAATTTATTTAGATTTAAGTTAAGCCCTTATGTACCACAAAAATATTTACTTTTTTCCTTATGATAAATATTTATTTACTCATATCCATGATTAAATAAACCTATGAAGTGTATTTAGTCTGAACATAGCTAAGGAAAAACATTAATCTAAAAATTAAATATACAATTTGGATAATGAAGAAAAAATATACATACATAATATGAAACTGCCATTGTGCCCAGGAGATAGATTTAAAAGACTTAATGAAAGCTTCAGCAATAAAAATTGGAAAAATTAGAGAGAATCTTTAAAGAGACCAGTTTCATTATGCTAATTACAATTAAAAATTTCACCTTTGTTACCGGTTTAGCCAGCTTTGATATGTAGATCAAAATTACCATAACATTCACAAATTTCTGGCGTGCCGTATTGCTAGAAGTAATAGCAGCCCCAGAGGTTTTGATGTAGGTAGACATTTCGGAAGCTCCGTTATTAAAGAGACCAAACCTATAGTGATTGATGGCGCTCTAACAGGCATCTTATAACTTGTATGGCACTATAAATCTACTGGCATTATAACGGTCTAAACTTTGGCCATCATTTCATCTTAATTATACATGAGACTTAACAAAACGAACGTGACATCGAAGACAAAGGCGTTAAAATCATAATATGAACAAACAACGGTAAAAGCCTTCATATCTTAATATTTTATTGAAGCTTCGCCACCACACGCATAAACGCATTTTAATTTGTCTTTTTTTTTGGTATAAATTCGTACGTAAAACAATATGCGAAGCTGAAAAAGCATACCTGCAAAAAACCCAGTATACTGCGACGATACGACGCTGACACTACTAGTATCTAGTAGATAGTAAAGAGAATAATAAAATTAAAACGGCCGGTTACATAGCGTATGGAAAAAAAAAGTTGGCGCTTCCGTGGATGAGGAAATAAAATTCGGCGCCACGGCGACATCGACGCACGATATTGAGCGCCTGTGTTTTTGCATACATGGACGTTTTTTACACAGTAAAATGTTTTATGAGGCAAGATACCAGCTGGAATGGGGCTGAATTCACGGATATGGTACTTGATTCAAATCTAAATTTTTATTGAAGAAATATATATATCTACTTATATTATTAAAACTAAAAATTCAGTACGAAAAAGTGAGAATATGTTTTAAAACTTAAGTAAACCATGTTACATAATTTGATCGAAATAGAAGGGACTGTTCGTATTTTTATATACATAAAAACTGAATACATAAAAAAAAATACTTTTATTAACGTGTTTATGGTTAAAGTGCACATACAATTATTTATTTTGTTTTAATACTGTTTGCTAAAAAGTCTTAATAGATCTATTAATAGATCCGATTTATTTTGGATCGCTATTAGGTACTTACATGAAGTAACGTGATGAAAATCAGTAAATACATCATATATGTACCTGTAACAAAAGAGTAAGACAGTTAAAATATTTGTTTGAATTGAATGAAATACTTTCCACTTTTTCCACTTTCTGCCAAGTTTTCAAAACATTACGTGAGGAGTAGCGGAACTCAACGCCACAGTGTGTTCTTCCTCACCAGAGTGAGTAAATGAAAATATACATCTATTGAAAAATATTTTTCCCTTGTATAATGAAACAAAAATGTATATATTTTATGCGGAGTACGCCCGACAAACCATACATTAAAGGGAAACCGAACACTGCGTTTTATAGCCCGGCCGTGTATCAAAGTTTCGTGTACGCTGAATGTCACAACACTCCAGACAATACGTAGGATGCCATGAAAATATCCCAAACTTCAGCCTGATACTGATGTTTTCTATATTTCATATAAAATAGACTATGCAGATCTTAATGTGATTTTCAGTAATAGTTAGCGGAATCTAAGAAGAAAATTTATCAATTATTTGTAACTCGATGTTATAATGGTATTTTTATCTGCACTTGCCAAAATTTTAACCTGATAAATCTTAGTTTCACTACTTTAGAAAAAGTTATTATAAACATATAAAATGAGTAAAAATTTCATTTAATTACCTTTCTACCATCAGATTTCTGTCCAAATAAAACATGTATTTCACATTAAGTCAACATGTTAGATAAGCAATTATAATTTAAACCCTATTTACATTTGCCTTCAATTTAGTACTGTATCAGACAGTCGGCATTATCAGTAGATTTGATATAATTTAGAGTTGCTATGGTAATTTCGACCTTCCATCGGTGTGAAAACTTCTTAAATTAGTTAAACAGTGTTCGGAGCAGCAGACTCCTGCAAGCCCTCGAAGCAATATATAATTTGAGTCATTCCGTCAAAATTACCGAGCCCGCGCGGTATAATCTTTGTAAGAGTTCATTTCGCTCAAGCGAACAAGAAATGTCCTAAAACGAATAAGAATCTAGATTGCAAGAACTCAGTGCGATACCGTCGTGCATCTTTTTGTTTTCCGTATAATATATAAATCAAAAGATTAATTTAAAAAAGTCAGGTGAAATTAAATATAGAGTAAGATATGTATGAAAATGTCACAGCAGGATAATCTCGGCTATAGATAGATAT
This sequence comes from Heliconius aoede, assembly GCA_037355905.1. Lineage (NCBI taxonomy): Eukaryota > Metazoa > Arthropoda > Insecta > Lepidoptera > Nymphalidae > Heliconius > Heliconius aoede. Next base: position 543,940 of record JBAIZZ010000196.1, on the reverse strand, counting down.
GAGTTCGATTCCCACACGGGAAAAAAATCAAATATAACTCTACCACGTTATACGAAAAGCTTTTTATATACAATAATAAGCATTCACAAGAATGAGATTTAAACCCACACACAAATTATGTATGTGAAAATTTAAAAGCGTTAAATAAGAGTAATATAAACCGTCAACTCAACATAATAATTATACATAACAATACAAAGCAATATCTATTTGATAGGTTGTTCAAGACGTTATGCTAACGCCGAGCCTGATAACCGCAATGTCGCCGAGGTGAATCTGATATTCTATGCCAAAATATCTATACATACATACTTATGAATAAATGTTTAACGATAATAAAAACTATTGAGGCCGTAGCGCGACTGTCGTGGGATCTGTTTCTATTTGTTAATTAAAGTATCGATACGTGCCCGAATAAAAACGCAAACGAGTTCAGATGTCGATATATGACGCATATTAAAACCAATATATTACTACAACTATACAGTTGAACTATTCCATCACATAATTAAGCTTATACAGCATACTTTCTTTGAACTCGAATCAATTTCGTCCTTAAAGGATTACTTTGATCTACGATCCGAAAGAACAGCGGGAACAATTCAAACTATTCACTTATAAAAGGGATAAACTAAAAATATATTTCTAATTTGGGATAAGAGTTGGATAGCCGAAAGCTTATATTAAAAGCACGCTTAGTTAACTATAATTTTATTCTTCTTTTTTAGTTAATTTTAAGCTTCTTGAAGTCTTTGTGTACATACATTTGTTATTCTAAAATTCGTCATGTCTTCAAAATATATGTATCAATACTACTTGACTAGTTTTGCTTGGACTTTAAGATTTAAAAGCTCTCTTTTTCTGTTCCCAATTCTTTAGAAATTTTCAAAAATCTTCTTTGGTAAACATAAAGGTAACAAACATGATTTGGTTTCCCTCTGACTATAGGATCCTAAAAGTATAGGCAGAAGGAAATGTTTAAACACATTGGGCATTGCGTGTTGCGAACAAGTCTAAACTTAATTCGTAACTTTTTTACACTTTTCTTGGTCAGTCTCTCAGTAACAAAATATTTTTTATAACATATATATTTGTATGTGTGATAAAACTTTGTCTGAATTAAAAAAGAAACATGGCTTCAATTTAAATTTATATAGCGTTAAAAATATATAGCCGGCACTGGGCTGACTTGAAAAGCTAGAGGTTTAAGCTGTTTAATCTCGTATGACCAGTACAGCAATGTTGGCACATTACTACTTGACAACCGTTGCAACGACTCAAGGGAATCTTCAATCAGAACGGATAATCGTCTTTTCTTTATTTAAGTGTAAGCAGCGTTTTTATTCATATAGACATAGCGACGCAGTGGGACAGTCTCTGACATAAGCACGTGAGTTATGAGTTCGATTTTAGATAAGACGTAAAAAATACGACGCTTAACAAGATTGATGATGACATTATCAGAATCTGAACAACATATAAACAAACTGAATAATAAATATAAAATTGTTTGCCTATGATTTTGAAATCACCATGTTTTCTCAAGTGTAAAAAGTTATTTGCAAGATTATAAAATACAAACAAAGGAACAAAGTCTGTCTCTCTCTCTTTATTTGTCCTACTAACACTGAAAGACAGAAGAGGGTTGTAGAAGCAACAGAAAGACTACTTTTTATGACGGGATTCCCTGTGTGCGTACCTCCCGCCTACATATATAGATAAGTAAACTAAAAATTAAAAGTTTTAAATTACAATTTATGAAGAGCATATCAGTGTAGATAACATGACTAAATTAATTAATCGATTTTCTTAATGCTCTTTTATAATATTATATAAATATTAATACAGTACAGTTGTAGTATATAATTTGATTATAGATACAGTATAAGCGACAATTTAGAAAGCAAATATCTGCAATGCAGATGATATTCACACACAAGCGATATGACATAACTCCAAGACGTTAAAATAAACTAGACATCTCAAGTGCAATAAGATAAATTGGGAAAGTTTTAAATCTTTCTAAAACTAATAGTAAATGTTTTGACACAAATTTCGTTCTCAGAACTATATATAGGTATTAAACATCGTATTTACGCCGGCAAAGTTAGGAAACTTATCTGAGAATACCCTGGAGTACAAAATTACCGTATGCTCTCATATTAAGTACCTCTTTGAGAATGTGTGAAGATGCCCTTATCAAAGTATGGCTAATTGTGGTCGCCAACACGCCATTCAGACAGTTCCATCTATGCAAACCATACGGGCCTTATTTATAGAAATTACATAATGTTTTTTCTTATTTACATTTGTAAATATATTAAGCCAAATATTTTTTACATTTTAAGGTGTTATCCCACACTATGAAGGAAATATATTAAAAAAAACGTTTAAAAATTATAATTTTAACAGCAGTACCCGAACCCGCGCCTGTTATAACCTTCTATACATAATATAATAATACTTGATATATATAAAGCAAGAATAATATTTATTTAGAAAAAGCAAATAAGATTTTACCAACGAAATAGCCTTTTCACATTTATAGTATCATTTTTCTTATTCATAAAGTTATAGTATATAATAAGAAAGCTCTTCCATAACATATTTGTGTACGTTAATTTTCGTACATGTAACGACTAATTTAGTACCGGGGTTTTAGGACCAGAGATATATAGTAAACAGCTTCCGTTCGATAGTTACGTTAAACTTTATGCTGCTAGCTATTTCGGTTTCCAGTTTTACTACTCGTATCAAATTTTGTATTTTGGAACTAGGTTTAGAGATTTAAGTTATATAAACATATTTCTAAATGATTTTATGTCTCAAGTTTATTTAGGAGTTATTAGAGTAAAAGGAGTGTCCTTACGTATATCGGAAAATGCACAGAACTTTCAAAAATACAATCTCAAAGAAAAATTTTACAACTTTCATAATGGTATATTTTTTATGATTAAAAAAAGAAATACCAAGAAAAATAAATAAAAAGTGTTAGCTTGATACATCACAAACACAAAATATATTATAAAGACGATTTTTCAAAATAATGCGTCTGTGAAACAATGTTCGCAATTCAAAGCCACCTTTTGTTTTATTATAAGAACATAAAACAATTAATTTTCTCAATTGGGAATCCAATCTACAACCGTCCCATCTACAGTCAGACGATAATATTCTTAAAGTTAATTCAAGGACATTCATGTTGGAGCATAAATATTTACGCAGCAGTAACGTGAATGTTACGCATACATACATCTTTTGAAGATCTATTTTAAGTTAATATCGATATGGACAGTAAACGATCAAAGTATTAAATAGCCATTTTAGAAAATAATATTTTTGCGACACATAAAAAGGAATTAAATTATATTATTATTATAACTATTATATATTATAGCTGAATATTTATTTTGTATAGCAAAAGTTATACTTTTAATCCTGAAGCATAGTATATTTAAAAATTTTAAATCTTCTGTAATATACTCTATATTCATTTAGTATCTTCATATCAAAAACTTTAAAACTGAGATGAATAATAAAAACTCTGCTGAAGTATTTCATATGGTAAACCAAAAGTTTCAAAAATCTGCACTTTGCTTTATACAGCAACCATAGCATCTAATTCGTGAAACAAAAACTAAAAAAACAAAATAATAAAAGTTTCCGCGCTTCAACTTGCAACGATACTTTTAAAGTTCGAATTGAATTGAATGAACGGAAGTCAGTGAAACTTCTGACATTACAGTATCCAAGTGGTTCAAAGATTGATAATAATTTAAACAAGCCAATTCTTTATGGGCTGTAAATAAAATATGACCTTTAAAGCCTTCCATGTTTATAAAAAGATTTCATTTTATTTTTAAATCGAGCAAACTTAATGGAAAATCCTTCTCTTCGGATATTCTGACTGTCATTAAATTCAGTGATATAATTCGTCTTAACGTTTTTAAATGTATTATTGACGTATTTATTTATTTTTTACACTCGTACTCCAGATGTCGTTCTCGAGATGATTTCCGAAATTCCTACTAGAATGACAGATAATAGAATTTAATACTTTACAGTTCACTACCAAATTGCGGACTACAGCTTATTTCTCGTATATTTCATAAGTTTCCTTGTAATCTCATATAATATTTAAGCCATAACTGTACAACAATTTATATATGAACTAAATGAAACTAAACTAAAACCGATGGCTATGAAAGTAGCAAACCACATTAACAGATTATCATAACCGAAAAAAATACGAAAAACAACGAAACAAAAAATAATAGGAAACAAGTATTCTATATTCAAATATCTATCAATTTGCATTCAAATGGTCATTTCGAAAGAGAAATTGTGTGCCGCACGAAATCGATCGTACACCTCATAAAGGAGGTCACTCGACGAACTCCCAAACTTCACCTACGCTATTATGCTAAACAGATAACGGTGCAATATCAGTTTTGGTCTTGGCAATGCGCAGCAGCGGGACAAAATCGTGTCTGACGTAAACGAGATGACGCTCGACACAGGGTAGGCAGAGGAAACCTAGTGTTGAGACACTCCGCTCCATACTTTCCGCCGAATTTTGGAGGCATTGCATGTTGAGTGCCGGAACTCAACGCCACGCATTACCGGGACACCAATTGAAGAAAAGGAAATATACATTTAAATAAATATTTCATTTCCTCGAGTGGGAATGGAACCCACAACCAGGCACGGCCTTAATCGACATTCGCGACTCTATATGTCCATACAAGTTAGAGGTGATACTTGTATGGGCATACAGTCGTGAATGTCGATACTTGATGTGATGACACCTGCGTTTACGATCTCAAATGCAATATGACAAGATTCCTGGCGAGTAACAGCATTCTAGAGGATATTACCGTTTTATTGCGGACGAGCCGTTGCGGCCGAGAACCACGTGTCGTGGGCCCGATATGAAACAATGTGTAATTACTATTTGTTCCTTTTTAATTGGTAATAAAAATAGTGAGATTAAAAGTTCATAAATAAATATAAATTTTCACGAAGGCATTTTAACTATGTAATTTTTGATAAAAACACTTTATTAAACACAAAAATATTTAGTTTTAAGCAACTTTATAACGCAGTACTGCGTATGACAAGGATCACAAAATTATACGATATATAATTCTCTTACTATATAAAAATATTATAAACGACAAAGTCATTATACATGTAACAAATTATGTAATAATTGTTAAAATAAAGTCTATCTACTATCACAAAAATACGGGCCAAAGAGATTAATTAAGATAACGTAAATAACAATGTAGGAAACAACTTAATCAGCTTACATAATTTTAACAATTCCCTATTATTTCAAAACGGTCCTACTATAGATCTAAATACACAAATAATATACTGAAATATTTTAAAGGTATTCCGTATATATTTAAAAAAAATCTAACAACTACATAAAATACCATAACTAATATACAAATAACTCCAAATGGACAAAGTCTGCTCTATTAAAATCATACAGCTTCATTAAATAACACTTAATACTTGAAAAGCTCGTATTAACTGAGCGCTACTACAAAATTCGGAATCGATCCAACCCGCAATTGAATTACAAGCGCGCGCTCTCCGACAGATACGTATAGTGACCGCCACGGCTAATCCTATTTTTGGTACCAAATGTTGCTGCTGTCCAATATGTATTTTGAATGTTTTTCATACAAAAATATTTGCATATCGCCTTACAATAGCTTTATATATACAATTCATAGATTGGAATTTATTATCATTGAATAGGTTGTTTTAAATTTTAAAATAATAAAATAAACGCAATCAAACAAAAATACTTGTATATAGATATTGTCCACGTAGACCGTTGCGGTGCAGTGGTGCATGAGTGCGACTGTAAACGCTACGACTTTTGGGTCCGATTCCCCCCACTCATGGGAATTAAATAATTAATATTTTCGCTCTGGAAACTAGACAAAGCGCAACGTTGAGTGCTGCCACTCAACATTTTCCCAAATTTAAATTTTACGTTTATCAAATCTTAGTATACTTTCGAAAATTTGGTTAAAACAAAAAAGAATTATGATAAAAACAGTTCTATTCAATATAGTTAATTAATTTGTGTAGCTTCTCTACCATTAAATATAGTCACAAAAAACCTTAAAAATCATTAATTAAAAAAATATCGCGAATACAAAAATCCAACCAAAATAGTTAAATAAGAAAAAAAAAACGTAACATAACACAACATAAGGAGTCGCACGCTCCACTTGTTACATTTCCTGAACGTCATTTTGATCGACAAGGGTTTTTACGATTCACTATTACCACCACCTATCCGTGGGTGGATTAGCTCATATCTAACGCTACGGTTGTGAATTTTTATGCGCATTAACGTCATGGAGATAGAGGTGCACGCGATCGTTCAGGAATTTTTATCTTTTATGTTTTATATGGAAAAATTAACTCTGCCTTATGTAGCGTTATATTTTAAAGCAACGACGACGAGCAACGTATAATTGAATGATGAAATTATACAATTTTTTTATCTAAATTGCAGCCTATATGTTTTTTTTTTAATTTAAACTAAATAACTTTCAAGTTTTATCTATATCTCCAGTGTTGGTACCGACCCTGTTATACGACGCCGAAAAGTGGGTACTACAGAAGAAGAATGAAAGAAAGACGAATGCTGTGGAGATGCACTAGCGAGAATGTCACAGTGAGAATGAAAAAGAACGTGCTCAGCTGGTTTGAGCGCGTCGAACGAATGAGTGATGTAAAAATGGAAAAAAAAGATTTATGAGGAAAAGTAAGGGAGGTAGGGGGAGATCTCGGTTTCTTTCAAAAACACAGTATCAAAGATACTGGGGAAAGGTCATATACAAAGCATGAGGAGCCCCCGGAGGGCATGAGGGAAGAGGTTGATGACAGTGGACGCGGCGAAAGAGGTATTCAGAGGCCGTAGCCTTTAGTCCTCCGATTGGATTAGATTCATCTAAATCTGTTCAGTACTTTTGCGTGAAAGAGAAACATACATCTATCCTCGTAAACTTTAACAATATTATTATAATATTAGTAGGATAAGAGTTATTTAACGTAACGATGTAGATGGTAACATGTTAAAATTTTCTGTATAGTAAATATTGCATAGTAAATGTTTTTATAGTTAACTACTATTTGTAGTCTCATTTACTATTCACTTACTAAATTGACTTATACAACGGTTCGTGCCGCTTTTTTACAATTTTGTTTTTAGTAAATATCAATGTTTGTTCTTTTTATTTTTAGTTATATTTATTAATAGCCAGATATATTTTAGTAGTTTAGTAGGATGTGACTGTAATGCGAAGGTTGTGGGTTTGATCCCCACGTAAAGAAGTGAAATATTGATTTATGTTTATATTTATATTTCGACGCTCTGTTGTCGAGGCAAAGGGCGGCGTTGAGTTTTGCCTCTCAACACGCAATGTCTCCAGAATTCGACCGAAAATGGGGAACGGAGTGTCTTAACACTAGGTTCCCTCTGCCTATCCTGCTATGGACGTGCACAGAGTGAAGCTGATTTAATTTTGATTTAATTTTTTTTATATTTTAGTATCTTTCACAATTCGCTTGCATTATAAATAGCTCCGATCGAAGCTTTTTAAGTTACGAAATTTTTACTTTTAGACTTAGTAGTACTTAACGGAGTTAGTAATATGGAGTTAATGCTTGGAGAAAATGTTTCTCATTCAGAAGCATTGGTCGTGATGGTCCAAATTTTTTCTAGCTTCACGGAAACTAAAGTTAGAGGGCGTGGAAACGAAAATATTAAATATTTCATTTTTCGAGTGGATATCAAACCCAAAACCATCACATTAACAGTCACACTCTTGTGCCCCTGCACCACGACAGTCTCGTGAATATATATAATTATAATTTAAATTATTTTCTCGAGATATCAAAAATACACATAATAACTTATATGAAATATTGTCAACACTATTGACAAAATTTGAATCACAATAAATGGTAAACGACTTTTTTACGTCTAAGAACGTATAACATATTAAAATGTATTAAGTTATATTTTGAACTATTATTAGATTCTCAACCTTAGCCGTAAGTTGTATCCAATAGCACGGCCCAACACACGCCAACTTGGATTGTAGAAGTTTTATTTGCCAAACACAATGTTAGGAACAAATTTCTCAGAAAAAAAAATCGTGCTTTTTTCTTTTATTTTTTTTATAGCTTTACGCTGTTTACTATACACATCAGGGTAGACGGAAGGAAGTGTTGAGACACTTCGTTCCCCATTTCCTCCCGGATTCTGGAGTTGGTATTAAGTGGTGGAACTCAACCAGAGCGAAGAAAATAAAGAATTCAAATATTTTATTTCCTCGAGTAGAAATCGAACCCACAACCTATGGCGTTTTACAGTCAAACGGTTGTGACTCTGGGCTACGACTATCCTGGTCATTTCTTTTGTATAAGAAAATTTCGAGAAAATATTTACTTTCACTCTCAGAAATCCACATCAATATAGCGTAAACCCATTTCTATACAAAATGTTAGCACACACGCTAAACATAAATTACCTTAATCCCACACCAACATCACTTGTATCACGATCTCACCTTAACCCTCGCCTTACCCACAAAGTTGTTTAATTTAATTACCGCCCACAGAGGTGAGATGCATCTCAAGTTGAGGAACACATCGTCAAGGCAACCCGCAACATTCGTTGTTCTAAACTCGGAAGTTTGATGTTAAGGTTGACAAGCGCGACCGCACCCGCGTTAGTAAAACGTTGGAAAGTAGATTTCAAGTCCAAAGTTTTGATGGAATATCCGGCAAGTTTTGATGTGAAAACAAAGTCACCGAGTCTGCCCATCAACCCAATCTATCTTGCGGCTCACCTCTCCTATAACATTATATGAATTTTGTTACGAGTTTATTTCGAGCTCTATTAATTAGAAATTATAGCTACTTTACATTTCTATTATGATTCCTGTAGCAGTTAAAACTTTCTTTTTTCCAAAATTTAAAAGATTTTTTAATCGTAAAATAAAAAAAATAGAGCCGCTATTATTAATTAATACTCTTTTCAATTAAATTAAACATATTTAAATATTGTGTTGAACTACTAGAAAAAGTCACATCACCCTGCTTATGAGTAATTGTATTTGAACCCATAAACGTTTGATGCAACCAGATACACCAACTGCACCATGGTGACATTCTTATTTGTAGGTTTTGTTTGTGGTATCTTAAGGCAATACGCAACGCCTGTATACCTTGACCCACTGAGTCATCTTCTTCGCATCGGTTTCACAATATAATATCAATTGAAATAAAATTTCTTAAGTTAATCTTGAGCTTGAAACGATTTCACTCACTTGTTTTTTTAAAGAGAATGAAAAAAAAATTAATTATTATTAGATTTACAGGAGACCTACTTGCGGTAAATGCAGGGTATAAATTGTGTGATATGCTATAATTAAGATATTTTTATATTATACTCCAATTTATCTGTCCATCAAGTTAAAACGAAAAAAAAATTGAGTCAAAATGGTGAACAAAGAGTTTTATCTTTAACAGAATGCTATGATTTTTTTATACTATAATATAAAATGTATGTGCAATTTTGTAGGGCGTAATAATGCGATTACTAGTGATACTGTTGTTACGCGACGGTAATGACGTCACGCTCCATTTGCCATACGATATTCAACATACATACAAGCGTAAGCCAGCCAGTACTAAAATATAACAGAAAAATAATGACAACTTAGATAATATTCATATTGAGCAGTGAAGTGTAGATTGTTATTGTGTAACGATAAACACAATTTACTTTTAATTTTTTTGTAAATAATACTTTATTATATTGGCACTTACATTTATATACTGAAAAGAAAAAAAACCATTGAATTTATTATATATATATATGTATTTATATAGCATATGTCTATTATACATATAAAATTAGTTTTGTACGATTAAGAATCTTGCAATGTGAAATCGTGATGGTATAGGCCTTGCACGATCAAATTCCGACTGAGGCAAGGATTTTACCGCCAATCCTTGTGGACTTTATTTATATAGCAGAAAAAAATATATACAAAATACAATTTTCAATCTTTCGACACTGATTACATATTATTATTTACCCATTAAATTCTCAGCAACGAGTCTTGTAAAAGAGACATTTTCGACCAAGAAGCTCTTACGACCTACGAGGGTTTTACATTCGAAACAATTTATAATTGATAATAAATATTTTTTTCTACATAATCTCCAATATATTTTAACAAACTAACACAGAACAACTAATCCAACGCAGATCTCAAAGCAACAGCACATACATACATATATATATATCAACACAATATAATATAATAGATTACCTAACTATTACAATACCGTGTCGTGGGAGCGTCGCGTCGCGTCGCGTCTTGAATCATCGCTAATTGTGTTTGTTGTGAACGGCTCGTTCATCATGGCGTAATTAATTACTTTCTATTTTTTTTTTACTGGGAACCTTTTACGTTGAAAGTGGGTCATTAAAATGTTTGCTGAAAAATCAATAAGTCGAAACCGTCGCAGAGATTAAATATTGAGATGGTCTGTTGTATTCATCGAGACGCGGATTTTTATTTAATTAGAGTATATTATAAATTCTGATAGGGACATGTTTATAAATAAACATTGATATTAGGCAGGTATGAATAAAAAAATAACTACAATGTCGTCCAATGTATGACTTTGGACGACAGTTTGTGGGTTCCCTCGAGGCAAAGCGCTTGACGTTGAGTTCCGTCACTGAAAACTTTCAGAATTCGGTGGAAAACGAGGAATGGAACAGTCTTAAAGGGAATGGAATGTCTTACACCAGGTATGTAGGTTTCTTCTGTCTATCATGCTATATGCGCGTTTGAAGAGAGGCTTGAAGTTAAAAAAAAATTGTATATAAAAGAAAACTCACGCATACGCACCTCTATAAACAAATGCTACACAATAGCACGAATACAATAAAGATATGCAATTATATCTGTAACAATTGGACCAAACCGATGGCTCTCATCCGAGGCAATATTGATAATACGAAACGACGCGTTCCTTACCAAATGCCATTATTATACCGTATGCGGTCACCACCGATGTTATTGGTCGGACGCCAAACGCCCGGGGACTGTGGCAAGGGCTCCATGTTAGCGGATCGAGGGGAAATTTATAGAATAGCAATTTACGCGGTGCACAGTGACAGCAGTTGGATAATCAGAGTTAAACCTGTGACGATGGTGTAACTGGTTAGTCGTTAGTGGGTGAACTGTACCGCAAGCCTGATAGTTAGTTCGGTATATTATAAATATATTACTTACATCTGTAATTGATATGACATATTACTAATATATATGTTTGTCTTTCTATTAAAAGAAAACAATATTCTTACAACATTAACAGCCCCCGCGTGCCAAAACGTTAAAATTGCTTATTTCTATTTTAGAATTGTGTAAATATATGTAAATGTATTACATGCAGTGCTCAAAAACTGTAGTAATTTGATAAAGCTACGTAACATTATGACACTCTACGTTGTTGTATTATACATATAATAATGAGTGTTGTCAATATACTGACCGTGCCTTATCTCAATTTAACTGGAAGCACCCAATTATATTATCATTTATTATTTATCATTATCATATATTTATCATTTATTATATCATATATCATATATTTATCATTTATTGTGGGTTTATATAAAACAAAAATAAATATGAACTTTTATTAATCATAAGCCTAAAAAAATATTTTGTAGTAGATCATATGCATTTCATAGAATTAGATTGTATTCCATGTATTTTTTAACTATATCCATTAGTAGCTTATGACTAGAGCGTTGCTGAATAGGTGATCTAATATAGAATCTGCTTTCGTATAATAACATTTTTCACGTCTAAATAAATAAATAATTCCTGACACTGTCATATAAAAAAATATAAATGAATAGCATTCATGCAAAAAGAAAACTAGAATACAATTCGAGAATCCGCACGTTCGCATCCAATACCACTCATAGGTAACTTACTTGACCGTGTCAAAGTCGGGAATAAACTAAACTAAACCTTTTCCCCAATTTCAGTTTATCGAACGGGTGCAAATGTATTTAGCTTTTATCGAGATATTTACATAAAACATGTATAAGACAAAAAATGTGAGGCCGTCGTGGCCCAGGGACTCTAAATGCGACGGTCGTGACGGATTCTATTCCTATTCGGAGGAAGGAAATATTTAATAGTAACACGCAATGCGAACGTGTCTCAATGAGTGTCTTAATCGCCTCTAATATTAAAACTTTTACAAAGACAAATTGTAAGTCTAATTTTATTAAATCAAAAGTCTAGGTTAATAAATAGTTTTAAAAATGTGAAAAAATATCAATTAAAGCCAGCCAGCCAATATCATTCCACGTCACACAAGAGGCTTGATAAAAGTACTGTACTCGCACACCAAACGACGAGTACGTGAATGTTTTAACACGTAACGCTAAACATTGCTTATTGGATTGAGATCCTGCTCTCGTATACGAGACTCGACTCTCTACCTAGCGTAGTGTATTACCAATATGAAGCTTTGAAAAATGTATGAGAGAAAATATATAAATGAATTCTAGGTTTTAACAAATCAAAGGTTTTGGGCTATATCTACTGGTTTGAAAATAAGGTTAATACATACAATCCAGGATATGAAACCTTGTATACTCTTATGTTGATTATAAAAAAATGCTAGAATCACAAAAATATCTTCTATAAGCACTATATGCGAAATTCCATTTTAGTTCTTTACGGAAAGTGTTAAAATATACATGTACATGGAATATGAATTTATTGCTGTAAATATTTAATATTTCCATTATAGAAGTTAACTGCAGCATTGTATTTTTGGATGGCGTGCATTAATCATGAGCTATGTTTATATTTAAATAAGTCCGATAATTATATAATACGGGGGAGGTAATAAATTTGATATTCAATTCAAGAGTATTTGTAGATAGTTGACGAGAGAAAAAATACAATACTAGTACATAATTTAATTGACTGCATTTTTAGAATTTACTTATAAATTCAAAGTTAAGTCAAATTTTTGTCTTATCGCTTTTAATAAAACTAAAATTTGACTTAATCGCATAAACGATTTTATTGAAGTCCCTCAAAGACAGATCTAGAAGATTCAAGTCTAACAACCGGTTGATGAGAACAATCAAGCAGAAAGTTGTCTAAATTAATCTAACTCATAAAACTGCATACATGCAGTATGGAACTGCAGAGTAGATGCGCGTTAAGATAAGAGAAGTGGTTAGAGCGACGTCTGTTTCATTCTTATCAAATTAAATTACATTATAAATGTGAAATTGTACACGAGTAAAATCAACATAAATATTATGTGTGAGATCTTTTTAAATACTATATTAATTTACGTTTACTTTCTTGAATTTAAAAATACCCAATATTTCAAAACTTATGAATTATACAAATAACAAAAATACATATAAACTAAAATCTTGAGAAAATTGCCTAAAAAAATATGTGTGTGCACTCATTAACGTCCTTCAATGTCCTATCGACGTATTTATTTTCATTTTTAGCTCCATGTTGAATATAGCAGGATAAGCAGAGCGAATCTAGTATTTAGATACTCCGTTCCCATTATGACACTTCCGTTCCCGACTTTTGACGACGTGAATAAATGGAAACATTAAATATTTTGGCATTGAACCTACAAGCATCGCGTTAACAGCCGCACCCTTGCGTAAATAAAATTTGAAAATTCCAAGTACTCAAAAATTATATATTAAATATTAAGTCCAATATCATATGAAAACTATTGAGTAATAAATAAAAGCATTAATACATACTTACGTATATATTTCTTACAAAAACACTAACCGACAGAACGAGCATTCAAAGACGATAAAATAGCGAGATAATAAAAAACGAATAATTAATGAATTAAATCACGTTCTGTAATCGCAAAATGAGATTTTTGAAACGCGTTATATAAAATTTATGAGACGCAGACTACAATAAAGACAGGATTGGGGCAGCAGTATTTCAATCATGTATACATATAACATTTTATTACCATTCAATGGATTTTCGAACTGGAGATCTCATCGTAAGAAATAATTTAAACAGCAATGAATAAATTCATTAATAAAACAGACATAAAGACTCCAATAACAGTCTGAAACCACTTGTTGCCCAGCTCGTAGACCACAAACAAACCGCTACGTTGCACTGACATGATGCACCATCTATTATAAAATGCATAAATACCTACATACGAGAACTTAGCACATCCTAAGGCCGGTTGACCGTACATAACTCTCTTACACGTAATCCTATTACGATAGGTGTAAACCTCGTGCAAATCTTAATCAAGGAATATTCCCAGCAAATTGAATGGCATTAGCTGCAAATTGTTGGCGTGAAAATGGAACAATACTGGAATCTGCCACCCCATTCGCAGGGTTCCAATTAAAATCTGAGTGGGACATTTCTTGAGTTGGATATTAGATTTCTATTGTATATAAATTGAGGAATTTGCGAATTGTGACTTGTTTCAATTAAAATGTACCGTGTACCAAATGGATTTCCAATAAGTTTACTTAAAACTTTTAAACAAAAATTAAAGCAGCATTCAATTGGCTTGGAAGGTGACGGACGATTCAAAAGATTAGTTAAATATATAAATGCAGTTATAAATCACACGTCGTTAGGTAAGGCGAGAATGATTACATGAAAAACGGTGAATGAACAAGGTCGGTGGTTGGTGCAAGTGAACGAGATAAGTGCAAGATTGTACCCGTATACTCAAATTGAGCTCGTCGATTGATGTGTCACTTTAGTGTGAGATGCCGGACCTTCGGGCAGTCTTCTCACGTGTCAGGTTTAGGTAACAACACTATATTTTAAAAGTGATAAATGAAACCACCCATCTGATAGACTAGATAGAGATTTATGTAGACAATATTATAATAATAGTTATATCCTATTATAATACTGCTATGATGATGAAACTATCATTTATAGCCATAACCACCATACGATATTCGTATCATTATCACCCATCATTGATGATGAATAACCTTCCATCATCAAACATAATATCATTTAAACTATTTTTACAGTAAAAAATTCTCACATAGTTCATATATAATTTGTTAAATATTATAATTTTTCCTTCATTGATACGAGTGCGAAAGAGTACGCTAAATTAGTTAGAGATGATTTGCCTGCACATAAGTTACCGCGTACCGGCTAACTTTGGAATATGTCCAAATGTTCGCGTAATTTTGGAGCTAAAATCTATAAATTCGTCCACTTGTAAATTCAAGTTGAGCCAAAAAGATATGGAACTTACATGGGCATTTTAAAATTCAAATAAACCACCCGCAATGCTAAAGACTTTTTCCTGTTACCTGCAACAAAAGATAAAAATATACATAGCAATAATATAGTAATCTAAAAACTTGCTTAATTCTATGTCAACATTGAAAGTAGTTTGTATGCAATGTAAATGCGTCGTGTGAAAGCACTTTAATCTTGGCAATTGAAATGAAAATCTCAAGTATACAACGTAACGATGACCGATAAATGTATCATGAATTTCATGTAGACTTCTCAAATCGTGTTTAATATTAGCTAACAATTACGATAACGTAATAACAGCTAATTAAATAACCATATAAATGTCTTGTTCTCGTAATGCTCACCTGCAAGAAGAAATTTCAGCTGTAATAACAAACTATACAGTTAAGAAAGACTACTCATAACGTTTTTAAGTACATATCCTAACCTTCCTAAAGTAATAATTAAGCTTTTTATATTTTTATTTGTAAACATTACAATACAAAATAATTTATATATTACAGTATGCAACATTAGAATGTAAAATCATTAAGACTCAGTTGAAAAAGAACAAAAATATTACAAAACTACGTACATCTCTAGCATCACATTAGGTGGTTGAGTAATTTTTGATTGTAAACAATTGTTCGCGATTTGAGAGTTCTTCCGGCCTTACTTAACGAGATTAGAACGTCTCAACTCTAGGAAAAGATTGAAGATTTGGTCAACAAATTATATAAGAAAAAATATTATCTTTCTTTTTCTATCT
Organism: Heliconius aoede; assembly: GCA_037355905.1. Lineage (NCBI taxonomy): Eukaryota > Metazoa > Arthropoda > Insecta > Lepidoptera > Nymphalidae > Heliconius > Heliconius aoede. The sequence goes on along the minus strand of JBAIZZ010000196.1, from coordinate 527,785 downwards.
TAACAAAAACGTAAGATTTATACATTTACCTAATGTATAATATAAGATCATAGAACATTTGCAATACAATATTGACACTCAACAATGAAGCGATAACGATCAGCATACACACAATGACAATCCGGAATTCACAGTCTACAATGTCAGTGAGGAAATATTCCAGGACTTAGTAATTAAATCAAATGAAATATTCCTTATCATTCTTATATATAAAAACATATAAAAAAAAGGAGCTCCCAAATCGTTTAGTTCAACAAGCCGTGCACGGGATACGTTTATCTGTTCACGCCCACTAGCTTTGATAATGCTCGGGTTAAATTACAATTGCCACAGCATTACGCTGATGTGGTAACAAAACTATCCATGGTCACACATAGTGTACGTATGGAAATTTAGTTATCCCAAAGGAGTAATGGGACATAGCGTAAACAAAACGATTGTCAAATGCCGCACAGGAATTTTGGATGGCTCATTTGGCTATTACATAATAGTAACTGATTAAACATTACTAGATACTATTTAAAAAACTACAAGAATTTTAAGTTTATGGTTCATTATTTTTTTTATGATTTACAATACTATTGGAAAAAATAAGTATCACTGTAAAATGTTATTTTCCATTAATAAATGACGCATAAAAAAAGTTGGTGGTTTTTATGAATGAATAATATTTACTCCTGCATTTACAAGAGACTAATACTTATAAGATTAAAGATTTTCATTTATCATTTATTCAAAAAAAGAATGTGAAAATGGAAACTACAGGTGATCAATTTAGAATTCAAATTCCAATCCAACGACATTCATCAGACATACAACACATTAAGCAAAACAATCTACAAATACACCTACCCTACTATACTCCCGATACCTAACTTGACAGTATCAATTCAATGTAATTAATGTAGGTAGTC
>JBAIZZ010000196.1:500871-526771 GCA_037355905.1 Heliconius aoede | reverse complement strand
AAAAAAAAACACTCATTCAAAAGACACCAAGCAGTGTGATTGAACTGAAAATAAAACAAAAATTAAATATGTTAGAAGTGATAAACGAACGATGGAATTTGTTATGGGTTGTATAAAAAAAAGTGCTAATGTGGCTAAACATAAGGTTAACGACGTTTGATGATGATACAGGTGCCCCGGGGCCCCGGGGCCCTGCTTGGGATTCTAATTTCTCGATGAATAGTAAATTGATACTTAACATTTGCATTTTAGAGATCAATATTGCTTAATAAAAATATTTATAAAATTTGCTTCTACCAAAGTGTACTTTGCATATTAAATACCACTAATACAACATTGCCTAATTATGTATTTATTAATATGCAGGAAGGAATGTGTATTAAAATATTACTTCAAGTTTAACTAATATAATTTTTTTACTCAGGATTTTTGCGGGTCAACCAAAGATATACTACGTTTTAATCATTACGGGTTTACTATGTAAGTGTTAACTATGCAAACATATGAATTTATTATGTTATCTTTCTAACCATTATTAATCTTTAACTAATTAACAATAATCCTACAAATATTACAAACAAAAACAATAGTGAAATCTTCAAGTAACTTAAGTATAACAATAAGTACAAGCTTGAAATAATATCTATAGCGTACTATAAATAAGGCGGCGCGGTCATTGCCACTGACCTTGCGAGAGCCTAAGGCATAGAACCCATTACAATAACTAGACAAGTAATAATTGCATAACTTGATTATTGTACGGTCCGTATTATTTTAATGGTTCGAGCAAACAGCCCGATTGAATGCAGGCTGATGGTTTTTATGCGATGTTTTTTTTTACAATTTGAATTTTGCAATAACTTTGATGAATATAATTATTTATTAGTATCTACAAAAAACAATGTAGAAACAAAAAAACACTGCACTAGTAAATTTTATAACATATTAAGTATAATATACGTATATTATTTTCTCTACATAACATAAATAAGCAGTCTATATATGGAAAACTTGTCATGTAAATGTATAATAAATTCGACGTAAAATCAAAACGAAAGACACTTAAAGTTAGAGAGGCCATTCAATATGAGTATTTGAACAATAGCGTTGAAATACAGTTCTCAAGACAAGTAATAACGGTCCTAGTTACGAATATTTATTGAATCATTCTTTTCAATGTAATTAAGTAACTTCAATTAAAACAGATTCATTAATTTCAAATACAATATTTGAAATTAATGAATGACATTTCCTTATAAAATTTTAGTAACAAATATGTATACATATAACTCATAATAGCTATTATTAAATATCTTACTAAAAAACCGTTTCTGAGTAACAAATATGATTCTTCTTTCGAAAGCTCATAAGATACAATCAAAATTATTGTTCTTTTTAATACACCACCATAAGTCCTTAATTGATTTTAAATTAATATTTTTTGCTAAAATCACAGACGAAATAGTATATACATAAATATATATAAATAGTATATATATAAATATATATAAATAATGTCATTTTAATTTCTATAGTCGAGCCTGACACGCATATTCTCGCCGCTCGCACTCGATTCAAGAACAATACAGTATGAGTGGTCATGCGTTCTAACGGTACGAATGCCGCGGTCAAAGCTGAAGATTCTACATATTCTGCGGTCATAACGGTGTGTGTATGCGTTTTGTTAAAACTCGCATAGAAAGTTCTCGTCTGCTTCATTTCACTTAAATAACATTTCATAAAGACTTAAATTATAATTATTAAACGAATATTTTTTTTAATATTTTTTTCCTCCTGCTTGTAATTAGAAAAAAATAACATTTGAAATAAAAAGACAACCTAATTTATCATTATTAAAGACAACAACTATAAAATCAAAACTTACAAGTTTCAAAAGAAATAGTTTCATAAAGGTACGTAAGAACAGACAGACAGAATACAGACATTTAGGGTATCTCAAAAGAGATTTAGAATATACAAAGAATATGATAACAACACTAGTGTGGTGATCAAGAACGCATCAGAAAGCAAACACCATTGAATAAGATATAGTCATTTTAAACCGCCGCCTCGTTGGAGGGAAGCGAGAGCGTTCGGCATCCATTTATCAATTGTTGGAACTGGATGAGCGCAATAAAGCGTTCTATTCACAGATAGAACGGTAAGCGCGCTCGTTGTTAAACAGGAGCTCTTTAAAAATAAATACGAATTCATATGAGTAGGAGGAGGATGACACTTAAAGTTTTTTTTTTATCTGTGACTCCCGTAACCATGACAAATATTAAATATTCACACGAATTAACTTTCTAATAACGATTAAAATCAACATCTGTGTGTAATTTTTTAACATTTATATCCATTTTTTTTAGTGTGTTAGTTTTGTGTGACTTCATTGTAATAACTTAGACACTAGCTGTTCACAATATATTATACGCCTTCATCGCACAGCGTATGTACGATACAGCACACCGACTTCAAATTAATAGCTAATTCGCACAATGAATGAGAGACGACTCCACGACGAATACAAGTGACTCATTATTTCAAAACAGACTTTGACAGCACATAGGAAAACAATGGCGAGGGTATACGGAGACGAGTCATAACAATAAATAATGGTCCCGTCGTCCAGAAGCGAGATGGATGAAACGTGACCCCTGAACTTCCGCGTGGCGTCACGAGAACATTTGAAAGTAACGAAAGTATAGATGATTGCGTGAAATTTTTTGATAGAGAACCCGCTATAATAGCTTTACAAGACAAATTTAATGATTTCTCCACATTAAGTGATGATTGGCGTGTTATTCCAAATGCGATAGTATTAGAAACTAAAAACAGCTTTACGCACCTAATGTTAAAACAGTCCGTTCCTCACTTTCTGCCGAATTCTGGAGGCATTGCGTATTGAGTGGCAGAACTCAACGCCGCGCTTTGCCTCTACACCAGAGCGAAGAAATAGAAATATAAACGTAAATAAATAATTCATTTCCTCGAGTGGGAATCGAACCCACAACCTTTACATTACGGTCACACCCATGTACCGCTGCGCCACGACGGGATCAGCCCTCAGCTCAGTATAGCCTACAACCAAAATATAATAAAGTAACCGGCAGCTAATATAATTACTAACTTTTCACATAAAAAAAATGTCCCCAAGCTAACAAAAAGTTAAATGAAGTTCCTTTTTTATAGCTTTGTACCCCAAAACCTGCGAGTGCTTAGTAGCTGCACTTACACTGCTTAACCAAGTAAGATATTTAAGGTCTTAACCTGAATTAATAGTATGGAGACTAATATAAGCCCAGTTGAATTAATTTAGATTAACTTGCTTCGGGCGATTACGGCGAAGGAGTACAGCTTCATTTAGTAGATCGTTGTCAATGTTGGACCCATATCCTTAATGTTCAAAGATGGTTTCTCGGCTGAAATGGCCCACTAATGGGATTTGAGAGTCAATATTTCAATGAAACGAGTCCTGTGGTCGGTAATGTAACGTCTGTAGTTGGTGTCTAAACGCATAGCTCTAAATCTACGTTGTCGGCAACTGTATTAAACATTTTATGAGGCTAATTTATGTTTTCGGGTTGGATTAGAATTGATAGGCGCGTAAACTTATATAACATATTTGTTCCAGATTTACCAGTGTAATTTAAGATTAACTAAATTCCTCTAACATATTTAAGCTTTAAGGAAATTGAAAACATTTATATATTTTTTTATATTTTTACATTATATTTTAAATTTTTACTGAAGCTGTCAAGGCGCAGCGGCACAAGGGTGTGACTGTAACGTGATGGTTGTGGGTTTGATCCCATCTCGAGAAAATAAAATATTTATTAACATATATATTTTAATTTTTTCGTTCTTGTGTCTAAGCAAAGAGCGGCGTTAAATTTCTTTACTTAACACAGTTCCACATATAGCATTTAAATAAAGTCAAATTTTTTTTCACTTCCATAGAAGACAAATGAACTTTCAAATTTTAAACACCTAGCAACCATAGAAGCCAACCAGCACAAAAACAGGCAATTACTCGAAGATTTACCAAATTATTAATTGTTAACACAAACATTCGGGGGATGGGTTCACGTGACTCAAATACATATTTACGTAGCTGAGTGCGCAATGGAGTTACTTATGTTTGCATTAGGAGATTAGATGGGACTTTCGGAGTTTGCCGTCCCTTTAGTGTGAAGTTTGAATCCCCCGAGACATCATTTCACGGTAAAACCAACTTGAATTATTATTAGACAAAGCTGTCGGCTACACGATAAGCCTTGTCATGTAGGAAATATAAAATTTTTGTCTTCATTATTTGAGGGTTTTTTATATCATTCCGGATAACGTAGCAGGGAATTAGAGATAGCAGTCTAGTATAAGAAAAGAATTCTAGAGCATGTTGTGCGTTAAAGCAGTACAAAATTAAGAAATATATTAAAGTCATAAAACAAAATAGAACATTGCTTTATTGCTGTTTAAAACATTGCGTGATGAGTGGAAGAACTCAACGCCGCGCTTTGCCCTGTTGGCGAACGAGCAAGTAAATAAACATTACATAATTTGCTCCCCCGCGTCAAAACCGAACCCATAACACCCGACGACCTGCTGACAGTCACACGCTTGTGCCACAATGCTACAATGGCTTATTATATAATATTATTGAATATATTAGTTTATTAAAATTATCAAGATTATAATCTAATCAAACAAATCACAAAGACCTATTCAAATATTTACCTACACAATAATACACATAAAATAAAAGTATAAACATATTATACTTTTAAATAAAATTTTAAATTGTTTAGCTATTGAGACAACTCCTGGCTCCTGGTGCCCCTACAAGCGTGATACTACAAACGCGACAGGTTGTTGGTTCGATTTCCACTCAAAGATATTAAATATTTGATATTTTCTTTTCCTCACTCTGGCAAACAAGGCAAAGCGCGGCGTTAAATTCGGCGTAAAGTGCGGAATGGAAGTGTGTAAATGAGAACGGAGTGTCTTATCACTAGATACCCTCTTCCAACCAACCTCGCAATTCTCCGAGCTCTCATGCCAGGAACTGGTCGCGCTGCTCTTTTGTCACTACCATATCAAATTCATACATTAAGACATAAATAAATAAGAAGCAAAGGTTTTATTTTAAACTTACGTTTACCCACCGACTGAGAGATGCTTAAACATCTGTTCTCAATTCGTATAGTTATTAATGAAGTAGACTCCGGCCCCACTTCGCACGGGCATGAAAAATTTATTTAGTCAGCTAGAATGATTTTTGACGGACAGATTAGGGGAGATCCCGTGATAAATTTTGACAGACATCTAAAGTAGTGAATCTAGTACAGAAGAGACTAAGTTTTGAGAATTTTAGATAAAAATAAATATTAAAAATTCTGTACAATCACGTATATAAAGGGAAACTTGTTTTTTTTTTATTTTTTCCACATTATTCCTATATTACACATAGCATACGTAATGTATGGAAAGATTGGCTAAATAAACTAAAACAACTGAAAATAAAACTTAAAGTAAACTGAAAGTAAGAGTACTGAAAAAACAATCTGAAATATTTCACTCTAAGCTATTTCCACACATTACATTATCAACTATCTTAACTATCTTGCATGACTTTTCATCAGAAGCAAATATAAACGATATGAATAGTGGCTTTTTCAAATTACACTATAATAATCAATATACCTCAGCTAAAATGCTATTAAAACACTGATAGCTTAAATGTTTTTTACGAGTCATACCTATAGATAATTTTATATTTTATACCTATAAATATTTTCAATAAATATCATACGAGTCATACTGCATATGTGCAACACTGCTATCTATATATTTAGTAAATAATATCCTAGAATCCATATTATCTATGAAATTTTTAACTTGCGTCTCTCTGTTTATTATTTACGCTGTCGTATTCTGCAAATACCTGGAACAAAAGAGTAAATTTTCAATAAATATATATTTTTCTTTAATATTAAATAAATTTATTTATCCTTTTTAATTAAATGAAAGAATGTTAATTTGCACAAAATTCAGAGAAACTAAATACTTATTATTTTAAAAATCTTTTTCAACTAATTCAATCGATATAAAAATGCACATTTCTCAGATAAAATTTGATAATATTTATTGTTAATTACTTAGAACAATACCGACATAATGATAGATATAAAAGATTACCTTACGTTACTATGTAATAAATAATACTTGGTCCACAAAAGGAATTGTTAAATTCGCACTAAATATTTGGCAACGAGGATAAATGTTTGCAAAACAACGCTCGCCGCTCCATTCAGAGATTACGGACACAAATGATCTCATATGTAACCACTGTTCTAGCTATTACAATTCAGCACACCTTGTACAAATATTAATGTATAAAAGTATTTTAGGTAATATATATATATATATATATATATATTAAGAGATATGGGGCCAGTTGTGACGCAGGAGTTGGGACGTAAGCGCGCGACTGTACACCCGACAGGTAGTGGATTTAATTCCCACTCCAGGAAATAAAACATTTAATGTGTTTTATTTCCTAGAGTTAAACACGCAATATAATAAAGTAATATTTGTACTCTGCTTATACAGCTTGCCTTGAAATCCAAACAGTACAAGTATGTATAATCAAAATTATGAAATCGAATACAAAAAGACGTCCTACTTCTTTTGAAGGTATTATAATATGCTAATATAATATGAAAAAATTGTATTGTAATCATTTTATTGCAAATTATCCTAAACTGGAAATTAAACATAAATATGTTTCTTATATTGTATTGTATATGTATATAGGTTCAGACAAAAATCATCTGCAGTTTTTGTTATTAATTTACGCTTTTTACGTAAAGCAGAAAGGAAAAACATAAAGGGCAGGGGGAGCCTGGAGTGTTAAAACACTACGTTACCAACTCGTCGATCAATTCGCGTGCTAAGAGGCAGAAATCAACGCATTTTACTCAAAATATTGGGGAATTTTCAAATTGGAGTTTGGAAAACTCACAGTCGTCGCATATACCTATTTACAATGTAATGAAACAAATAAAATAACAATCTAATGTATTCATAATTTTTTCCATATTTAATTGCATATTATATAATAAATATAATAAGGAAGTTATAAATATATTTGATAAACTATTAAAGAACCAAGTCTAAGAATTGAAGATACACAGAATGTGACCTCACATCAACATTGTAAGCTTTTTCATAACACTTCTAGGTAGTTCAATGTTATGTCTCTGTTGTCACGAACATGGTTTCAAATATTAAAATTTTTAATGCCAATATCATGGGCATATATTAATTTTTTTTTTCATTTCTCTGGTCTTGAAGGTAAACCACGGCGTTGAGCTCTGCCACGCAAAACGAAATGTCCCGAACATTAGTAGGAAATGTGGTATAGTAACATAGTAACACTAGGTCCTCTCTGACCCTGCCGTACGTGAAAACTATATATCATTATTTGAAATTTTATATGAAACTATTTCATTTATGAAAGAAACGTAAAACTCAAAGTTGTAACTATGTATGTATATTTTTTAAATAATAAATATGTATATATATTAAGTTGTTTGCTCAATTCCCACTCGGAGAAACAAATTTATATCATTTCTTCGCTCTGGTAAGAAGACAAAGCGCGGCTCTAAGTTCCGCCACTCGGTATGGAACACCTCAAAAATTGAGCGTAAAGTGAGAATTAATACTAGGTCCTAGAAGGGACCTAGTCTTAATTCCAATTTTTTTAAAATATAAATAGACATTATTATAATAACAATACAAGTAATTTTAAATTGCCAATACATTTATCTAAGTAAAGTGCTACTTATAAAACTCATCAAACTACAGTAGGTAAATCGAATCATGAAACAGATTATAATGCGAAGTCTCTAGAAGTTTTCTATTTAATGTACCAGATAATGTGTACCGAGTAAACAAATCGATTTTCTATCTCCATTAGAGTGGATGCCGTTGCATTCGGCTCTATCACGTACGCAAATTACTGAATGCCGCCTCACGATTTTTACTTATTTCAACATAGAATCTAGTGTATAATCGAAATGGTTACTGATAAGAACGGCATTGTTGCAGGCGTACACGATAACCGCTTGTAGCAGCATACTTTCTACATTTATGGGACAAGGATCATATTTTTTTTAGAATGGAGTTTTTTGAAATTTTTACTGTATTATTTATTTTTAGAAAATTGGCAAAATTGTGTGTGTATTAATCTAAATAAATCTGAAACTGCGGTGGCGTTAGTACATAATGTAAGTACCAATAAAAATCTGTATGAAATGCAAACAAGTAAGCAAGTCACAACACGTTTATAGCCTGCCTGCTACGTCCCCTTCTTCCTTGCTTTCGTCTCTTGCATACACATTACCGACATTCGACATTCTAAAGAATACCCAGACAAAGTATATAATAAATAATAATATTTCATACGTTACCTTTACATTTTACATTACAAGCTTTAGGTGTTCTATACATTGTCGAGGTACGAGTATTGTATAGATATAGAACGTTCCACATTTCATTTGATATTCAAGAAAGAAGCCGAACGCGGCATCTACTTAAAATAAAATACAGCTACATACGTTCATAAAAACAGTTAATGATATCCTGTGACTGTATAAGATGATCTTTTAACCATCTGCCTGGCATACCAAACTAATTTAATCCACGAAACGAATGCTAATAATATAACTTTACTACGGAGTCCAAAACGGTCGGACCTAGTCTTTTTATTATCAGTGCTGTAGTAAGGTCACCGAGGCGCAGTGAGTAATCGTCTGATTGTAAACGCGATGGTTGTGGGTTCAATCTCCCCTCGAGATAAAATTATAGCTATTTTCAAACTGCTAGACATAGGGCAGTGGTGAATTCCGCTGCTCAACACGCTCAATTTCTACAAAATTGAGCGGAGAGTGAAAAATGGAATGGCCTCAGTTCCCTTATGCGTAAGTAGTTATATGAGAAGCGTAAAGTTGTTTTTTTCCTTTACCTTTTTTAATAGTACCTACGTAAGTATATATACCGAATAGGTGTACCTTTACGTATGTAAGTACGCATCCTAAGGTAATATATACTACTACTACTCAACGCTGCGTTTTCCCTCGTTACCATAGTGTAATAGGCAAGGCTTTCAATCCCCCAGGTGGGAATCAAATTCACAACCGTCGCACACTTGTGCCCCTGCACCACAACTAAATTTAATTCCAAATATAACACAATAATGATCAGTTAATACCAATGTATAATTACAGTTGCAAAGCAAAATATTGCACAATTTTTATGTTACATTGCGCAAGTGTTTTTCGTTTTTTGCTATTTTAGGTAGAGCAAACGATATAGTTATAATTACATACATAAATGAAATTCATTGTCTGTTATCTTTTTACTATCTACTTCTAAGTATACATAGATAGGTACATTCAGTACGCATAGATATGCGTATTGAATTCCCTATGATAAGTATTCATTCTTTCATCGCATCACAAGTAAATAACGTTTACTTTTATTTAAATCTATGTTCATTTATCTCTAATGACACGTTAGTGCTATTTCTATGAATATTGAATGGTAGGTGACGGTATTCAAAGTCGCAGTCCAGCCAGAAAGAGGCTCACCTATGTTTTAAAATTTAAATAGGAATCAAACACATTTTTTTAATATATAAACATAATCATAGAGAAAAAATAATATTACCAAATCACCATAACTTGTGCGATTGTGCAAAAAATCATTTTGTATATTTCATTCAACCAAATAATTTACTGAGTCGTGGTCACACCAAAAAAAATATAAAGTTGTAAGGTAAGTTAAGACATATTAAATTATTATTATTATGCATCGATACTGCAACACTCTTAAAGAATTCCATGTAATCCTCTTAAGCCAGTCACGCACCAGTTATTTTATTATTACAATATTAAACTACCTCTACAATACAAGGAAAAGAACAAGGTTCAGATTATATTACTAAAACTATAAATAGGTGTATTTAAAGTTTTTAATGGGTCCTTGATCTTTTTAAATTTTGTATGAAAATAGACGCGGAAATGATGCGTTATTCATGTTCATCCTTGATATGACTCCTTTCGTTTCGTTTATATTAAAACATCTACAAAACCACTAAATCTTTAAATTTAAAAATAGCATTTATTACGTGATTGTATAATTAAAGGAAAACAACTACCAACTGTAGGTTTCTAGAAATTGGCTATGTGTAAATTTCGAAAGGAAGCAAATTAATTATTTATAATTAATAAGCGTATTTAAAAACATATTAGATTAATTTACTTAAAGGTTGATTTAATGATAAGCTTTAGTTATAGTTTTAGCGAATATCAAAAGTAAGTAATAACCAGTCAAGCATCAATTATCAAAATTATTAAATTTCAAATGTACATACTACTTCGCTCCTAAAGCAAAAATCTATAGATGAAAAAACAGAGTTCACATCAATGGTACACAATAAGTAACCTGTAAGCAGTTTTTTTTCAGCTTCAAGCCATAACAATGAAATAAAAATATTAATAAGTTCATTTCCTCGAGTGAGAACCGAACCCACAACCTGTTGCATTTACACACGCTTAAGCCTCTGCGTCACAACGATCCACATATAACGTCGATGTATAACACACATAATTAGTTGCACTTCACTTGATTAACAAACAACATAACATGATCAATATGCGCACAGGTACAACTGCATAATATGTTAATCGATTTTAATATTTATTACGATACCTCGTAATTACTGCATGTCGGGCAGTCTAACACGTAACACGTAATACAACTCGCGTCCCTCTGCCGGTCCCGCTATTACTCGGAAACAATTGAATGGCTATAATCTTCTTAATACATTAGTGTGATAGGATCGCGTTCCAAAGGGGACACGTTGAAATTAAACGTGTCAATGCTCATGTGATGTTTATGTTTGGTATAGATAGATGTAAAATGCATTCGTTACATTTATCTGATAAGCTGAATGAACCTTAATATATATATTTTTTAATTTTTCTGTAATAATATTTGTCTATTTTGTCGAGATAATATAATACAGCAATATTTATTACTACATACGACAAATACTTAGATCTATTATAAATTTATATTGTTCACATATAAATAAACCATTCTTAATTTAAAATACAAATGAAGGTTTCCAAACCACAAGAGCGCTTCACACAGCACCAACACCTAACACTCTCACGGTCTAAGATCACTAACCGCATTTGAGCCAGCGGGCTGGTGCGAACTGTCTAAGGCGATAAGTTCACTTGAAATATATAGCACTGATTACAATAAATCTACTAGATTACAGGATCTTATTGTTGAATCCATGTATATATTTGAAGGAGTGCATTACCTACCTACATGAGGTTGTTCTCTAAATAAGTATTTTTCTTTTCTAACTTTGTGACATAACACTTTAAAATGTTAAAAAAGATATTTCAAAAATGTTCTATCGTGACATGAAGAAACTCGGATATTTTTCTATTTAGATATCAAACATTTAAATCATTCAAACTTTATAGAAGTTAGTAGAACTGTCTCTCAAAGATAGGCATGACATGTGAACGATCTACCTTAGCGTGAAACTTGTACTCTTGACCGACGAACGGCCTCTGGTGACGTCATCCAGTTACACAGGCCAAAGTAAATTTACATATGTACCATTAAATACAAAATAAAATAAAAATATTAAAAAACTTAACAACAATTATTTAAATCTTAATATACATAAATCGAATTACTGTTTAATTTCTGCACGTTGTATCCCGCACAGAACCGGGTGGGCAAAGAGAGGGAACTTAGTGTTAAGACACTCCGTTCCCCATTTTGCCGGATAATACTATACTATACCGGATGCCGGAAAATACTATAAACAAATACTAATCAACCGCAATTAATTCAGCTAAAGAATTATATTTAAAACGTGTAACGGCGTTCAGTTCTCCCACTCAACTCGCAATGCCTCCAGAATTCGGCAGAAAGTGGGGAACGGGGTGTCTTAAAACTTGGTTCTCTCTGCCTACCCTGATGTCCGCGGGACACATCGTGAAACTGAGAGAAAAGTGTAATAATGTCGAAAATCTACAATCTTATTATGATCCGGGTTGTTTTACTCCTAGGTGGCAAGACTATATAATATGCATAACGTGAAAATAAATGCAATCAAACATCAAATTATACAAGCACTGTAATTTGACCGATACATTACTACTTATGACATAACAAATAAGACGGTAACTCAATTTAGAAGCTACAAGGTTGCCGGCAATACGATAATCTGATTGTACTCTGTTAGCGCGACAAAAATATACCCGTTCAGTGTTGGAAGAAAAACGTAAAATGAAAACGTTTCTTCAGTGGCGCTGCTCCAAAATAGATTCGTTAATTATGTTAGATGCAGTTTTTAAAATAGCTGTAGGACTGTAGTCGTGGTGTCTCAGTAATACTAATGAGCTTATAAACGACGCTTATTTAAAAACAAAGCTCGCAATTGCAGAGTTGATGGTTGAATCTCCATTACGGGGCAACAATCAATTATTATCATTTTACCGCTCTAGTAAGACAATACGCAGCGTTGAGCTCCGCCGTTCGCTTATTTTTCCCTTTACCCAGACCCAATAAGCTCAGACATACCTATCATAATGTTAATTTCAAAACTCCGCATTTGAAGTCTAACATTACAGGTAATGATAATTTTACACTACTAATGCACCTAGCACTACAAAAGTATACGTACTAAGAAAGAGCAGGCCTACCTAACGTAACATTAATATATTTAACGGCCTCGCTTGATTGATCGGGTCAATCAGAAACCTGTTTCAAGTGCAGTCACATAAGAACACGGCACTGTCCGGCTCACGGTAGCGATGCTTGTACATTAATTGTATCATTGACATAAACTAAGTATAAGTACTATTTAATATTGAAAATTGTATTTAGTTTTCTTATACCTACACACTTGAATTTTATTCCATTACTCAAGTCTTTAATTAAATTAACAATCACATAAAGGTAAATGTACATTTTTATTTAGAAGGATTAATTTTTAATTACGTTTTGTTTAATATGAGTGATTAAAGTTTAATTGTAAACATCTACACAATTAATGTAGTAATAAACATAATATATATACAGATTTACGCTGTACCCCGCACACACCAGAGAAGGCAGAGTAAACATAGTGTTAAGACACTCCGTTCACCATTTTCCGCCGAATTCTGGAGGCATTGCTTGCTTAGTAGCGGTTACACGCTTGTGGCCTCGGCAAATATAAACAAATAATATATATATATATATATATATATATATGCAATCTCTTTAACACATACATATATTATATTAAGAGATGAGGATAAACGTCTATCGTAAAGAGGAATCTCAACAAATTAAAAGACCTGCAATTGAATAGGCCTAGTGTAAAGAGGCCCTTAGACAGAATCTGCCGTAATGAGCACTCGTGCATCTTGGCCCGGTATAAATAAAAGCCTTCAAGGCGCTGAACGTTGAATGTATTATATTGATTTTTGTTTATTTTAGCATCTACCTTACAATCTAGTAATTTCTTTAGTGCAGCTGGAAACAGGGTATTTTTATTACAAAGTACTCGTTCGTTTTTATACGAGGTTATTTTAAGCCTGACAGTAAGTTGGATAGAAATTTATTATCGTGTACTTCATTCCTCGATCGAATTCATGGTAAAAAGTGATAACGTAAAATTTTATGATTCGGCAGTTACGGATATATATATATATGTATACGAACGTTTACGTACCATTTAATAACGTTAATTTAGCAAAAAAGCTAATTTTAACTGTATCATGGAAACTATTGCTTAAGAATAGGTTGATTTGAGACCGTCGTGGCGCAGTGATACACCGTCTGACTGTAATCACAATGATTGTAGTTTCGATCCTAATCGAGGGATTAATAATATATACAAATGTTTCTTCGCTCTGGTAGACAAAACCGTAGCGGCGTCTAATTTCGATCAACACGTAAATTTCTCAAAAATTAAGTTAAAACATCAGTTCCTCCATTAAGTTCTTACATTCTCCTGTAATATAAACTAGTGTGAAACTGTAAAAAACAGCTAAGTTTGTAAAACAAAACATTAAAGACTCTAAATTTCAAGCAAGAAAATTCACTCAGACGAAAACCTAAGTTAAGATAGTACCTACTTAGATTCTTATCAAACTATAATATTATAAGCTCATAAGTAAATCACTGAGGTACCCTGTATTTCTATTAAAGTTTCCTTTTGACATAAGACAACTCCTTGAACACCTGACAAGTCTTGTTTGTCTAGTTTAGTTCATTATACTTAGTTAAGTGTACCTTAACTAATGGTGTTACATTAAGTGCGATAATTGTGAATATTTTCCGCGTTTGGAACACAAATTTTATTAATATAAATTTATAGGTCAATCGTGGCGCAGGAACACAAGCATGCGATTGTACACACGAAAAGTTGTGGGTTCGATTCCCACCACGGAATGAACGGAACCCATAACCGTCGCGGGCGACTTTTTCGGACACAAGCTTTTAAAACATAAAATAAAATTTGATTTTAACATGAACATGGTATAATAAAATATTGAATATCTTTATTTTTATACGTCGTAAATTACATTTTTATTATTTAAACGGCGTTTTAATAGCATTTAAATATACATTTAAAAATAATTAGTCCGGGGCAAAAATTACCACGTGATAAAATCGAAAAGTTCGCAAATGCACTCTATAAGTATTTTTCACTTAAGTATTACCTACAAGTAATAATATTCAACGCAGTTCTTTGTTCATTTATAATATATATTCATAATCAATCTTATTTATTAAATGTAAAGATGACAGGCAAATCTATCTACATGGATGGCAACACAAATTTAAAAAAAAAATCTACCGACACAACAGAACAATCATTACCAAAATCCAGGCAATTTTACAAATCTAAATGAATCAGAAATAATAAATCATGATAAAAACGTTACGACACTTGCCGGTTGTCCAGATAATTAACTGCTACATATGAACCTTTATCAGAATGTCACACAGGTACCGTTTCACCTTTTAGGTCAGAGTTACAGTGAAAACACAATAGAAATTCTCATTTCACACTTTCACAAAAAAAACCATATACGTATATAGAGCTGTTAGAAAAATTTTAAAATTCGCGCCCGCACGGTTTTGATATGCAAAACACGAGCTCGGCTTACAATTCTAGTCCTTCAACAGTTGTTTTACACTGCAAATTGGCTTTTTATCAGAACGATGTGCAGCGATGTGGGGCAGTTTCCCTTTCAGCTAACATCAATCTACTTCGGAAGTTAGGCTCGTGATTACGAGTGACTGTTAGACGATAACTGTTTGTTCTATTCAATTAACTTCTATGAATATTTCTCGTTGTATAGCTTGGCAAGTTAATAAAGTACACTTGCGGTCATATTAGTTTGAGCATTACCGCTTACTTGACTTACGAATACGTTTAAGTTCTGCTAGTGTGTAGGTATATAGTTATATATATATTTAAAATTAATAAATAAATGTGTTCCTAGATTAAACAATTATTCCAGTTTTCTTAAAAAACACGACTAGTGTGTAACTCTCGTATGTAATATTAAAAGTGGAATAATAAACTTTCATGAAGAAACTTCTTCGTACTAACAAGAAAACCACTTACGTTCTTTTAGAAATTAAAAGATAATGAAAATAATTAAAAATAAATAAAATAAAATTCATAGGGAACAAAGGGAGTGCATATTTTAAAAAAATATCGATTATAATATTATTTCAACCATTGTAATACTTTTAATGTGCTGCATAAATATTCCTAATTTAAAAAAGGCATTGCCGTTGTGAGTTGAAACGTGTCCGTGAATACTGTGCATGTGGATGATTTAAGACTTGTTTAAAAAATAATTTATATGAATTTTAAATGATGTCAACAATAAATTTTTGGTTTCATTTTTAAATCGATTTTCAATTCCATATGTATATATTATATCTATATGTACAGTTATACAAAGTTATATAAAATAAGTTATCGTATAATAGCTAAACAAACTTGTTTACTTACCTAGTAAGACGGAAAAATTAAAGGAAATGAGATTCTTATTACTTTAAATATTACAGCAACAAATTTAAATATTAGTACGCCTCACAACTTTTAATCGCATCACACACGAGTTGGGCCAGGAAACGCTTTATCAGTGAATTTCGATAGAAGGCAACATGTACATCTATACCAACATAAACCAATTATTACAATTTGACATTCATTAATAATTTTATGTATACTTTATTATATTTATTACGCTAATTAAAAAAAGTCCAATTTATTTCTTTCCTATAATGTAAATAAACAAAATGTAATCTACGTATTTATTCATCATAAATTCAAACGTTTTATTATTTTAGGGCTTTCGCATCCAGTTAAGATATGGCAAAAGTTATATCGTAACATTACAATTATCAGATCGCCGATATATGGTAGGTAGATCAACATTAAGATGAATAAGAGAACAGTAATAAGTCACTATGTTTGCCACTGTAGAAAAATTCGAAGATAAATGAAGTAAAAATATG
Organism: Heliconius aoede; assembly: GCA_037355905.1. NCBI lineage: Eukaryota > Metazoa > Arthropoda > Insecta > Lepidoptera > Nymphalidae > Heliconius > Heliconius aoede. The sequence goes on along the minus strand of JBAIZZ010000196.1, from coordinate 510,142 downwards.
TTTTTCCAAAATAAGACCTGTTGTCAATTAACATTAGTTAAAATTACAATTTAGAACCAATCATATATAGACGAGTAATTATAAATTACAAAACAGATTAAGTAAAAGCAAGTAGAACAAATAAGTGGCAACGATTTTAGTTAAGCGCGTTTGCAACTGCAAAAACTTAATAAGCTCATTATCCGGAATGTTCCCACGTACATCGTACATCGTTCCGGAGTGCGCGGAAACGTTCAAAATAATTACCCTGGCACGACACAAGGCGTTATGTCATATAACCATTCATATAAGAGGCTGCCCAGAGCCTAACAGCTAACACATTTTGAGAAATAGTGTAACTATTTCAAGTGTTTACATCAAAATTATAAATAAAACCGTATTAATCCTTAAAGTTTTGCTACGTTTGAGTGTTGTTATAAAGCTTTTATAAAATTATCGTATATTTTATAAAAGTAAAACATAGGTCAGTGGACAGCAGTCGAGTCGAGACTTCTTTTCTTTTTTATCCCTGGCGCGCTGATAATCAGACTCGTCTCACGTCTTAATTTGAGGCTGGCAATGGTTCTGCAAAGCTGGTATAATTGCAGTTTATGACATTACTTACTGTAAAACATAAATTGCAATCACACAGCGTCTTGGAAACCGTTATGAAAAATATGAAAGTAACGCGATATGTTCTCTTTATTTATGATGGAGACTTTTTCCATCGTATATTATATACTTATGAACTGTAAAGGCCCTTTACAATGAAATAATAAGGATAATATTTCTATTAAATTTAATTTTTATATATTTATTGTCTTAACTTACCTTATATACTTAAATTTCTTAACCGTACAAATACATTATTATAACAAGATTACGTCTTTAAAAATAACACATAACTCTATACGACTATTTGACATAAAATGAAACATAATACAAAATAATTTTAACAAGAATAGATTTAACGTACAAAATGAGGGAGCGCTGAGGTGTTGTCCAAACAGAATGGACAACAAAACCATAAATAGGCAACTAATTCACGCGGTGACAGAACACTACTTGTCACGGGGCATTAGGGTTGTACTGCAATGCAGATTTGTGACATGTGTGATGTGTGCGGTCCAATCAGAGGGCATCAATTGCGCGCGGCTGTCTGGTACACCAAACACTGTGCGCTTTTGGACGATTTGAAAAGAATTTGTTTTCACCTGGAAATTATTTCGGCTCAGGTCAGCTCGTTCGGGTCGTTGTGACGCGATGTAGCGGTTCTGGTAGAGATAGACGGAATAATTATTCGCGAAGTCAGAGGGAAGATGTTACGATAACAATGGCAAGGACGTCAAATTAGTCAATTGTGTACTTAGTGTATATATAATATGAATAAACATGTTAAATATTTATGAAAATGTTAAAAGCTTGTACTTTATAATAAATTCATGAAATTGGACCACACATTCTCGCTGAAGTTTGTGTACCGTTATAAATCTGTCTAAGAATGACGTGACATGCAGGTGATCAACATCGTAATCCTATAAGCCCTCTTCTGCCCAGCCTCCCCACGAGCTTCCACATCCAAACGAATTACCAAATTAAATCTTTTAAGCAATATAAATGTGTCTTTGAAAACAATAATCCCAACTTGGATGGATAAAATTATCGTATCACATAAATAGCTGCCGTCTTAAATGCGTACGCACGAAGAGCTCTTAAGATGCATTGCTCAGTATAATTAAACATTCTCAACGGGTGTTGAGGCTTGAGGATTTTTGTGAGACGGCAGTAAAAGTTTACAGCTGCGTGATTACGATGAATCTGCTTTTAAAAGGTCATATATATTTCACAATAAAATATAAAATTTAGGGCAAAAATTCTCACCATACTATGTAAACCTACAATATACGTAATTTATATATGCCTCCATAAACTATGATTCTTTAGAACGTTTTACTCAAATCGTAGCTACTTTAAGCGCTATCGGTGAAACAAAGAAAACCAAAACTATATATAATTTACATGTTCCTTTTAGAAATCTAATTGTATATTTAGTAAATTATAGCTGATTAGAAAATATTTAACGTGCTCATGTAATTTTAATGTTAGACAAAGACTGGCATTGGCAAGAGCCTTCAAAAGTTGGCAATTTGAAAACATCCGACGGAAACTCATTGACATAAATACCTATGTAATCGGGCTTCACCTAGAGTCCCTGCTTTTTTACTTTTCAAGGCCGGCATTTTTTACGAACGAGGTTTAAAAGATAAATTTCATATCTTTTAACAAAATATATAATAAGGAGATAATTAAATATGATATTTAATTTTAAAAGCATATTTGTTAGAATATCATGGGTGGAATAAAATATGTCTGTCCGCCTGCCATATATTATTAATTAGCGTCTACTATAAATATGTACACAATACTGGTTTCGAATTTCTTGCTGATAAGGCACAAAATATAAGATACAATACAATATTTTAAGTAATTACTAAATTAATTATTATTAATTACCAAATTAATAATATCAAATCAGTGTCAGATTGCTGATACGTGATGTATAAAAAACTCTTGATATATTTTATTGGGGAACATAAATTTGGCAAAAACAATAATAATATCAGGGGGAAAGCAAAATAATTACACTAGCACCTCCTGATACAGTTACTTCCATTATAATGACTAATATCAGAACGGTGTCTTTGTTGCACAGTTGAGGCATCCTTTATAAATACGATAACTGAAAGTACTCACGCTCAAAACTAGCATAACATTCATATCTATAATATCAAGAAATATCCTAGATTAGAATAAGCAACTTATTCAAAACAATAACTCAGATACTTTCTTAAATGAGTGATATAGACTCTCTACTTACTCCAAAAATACGAAAAATAAGGTTAAGTTAACAAAAAACTAATCTTCTCTCTCAACATTCAAAGAATCAATAGTTGTATGAGCATTACAATAAAACGAACGCTTTTGCATGATTGTAAGCCCTCCTTGACACGTCGGTGACCTTAGTGCGCCTCACCGTGCGCCTACGCATCACGTATATACAGCTTTATAATTTTGTATCTAAACAATAATAGTTCTTGGTTGTATTGCGTACATCCAACCGCAAAACCGGCTTAAGGAATAAGTAGACTTGTCAAGTGTGAATATAAAAAAGGGTTGAAGATTCATACTCCTATTCTATAGTAGTTAATGCATAATATTCTAATATATTTTAGAATCTATAAATTTACACATCTTTATTATTTCTGAACAGTAAAATTTTTCAATAAATTTGAAATTTTCCATTAGTGAAAATAGTAAAATTTACCATCCACTAACTATCAAAATACTTAATTGTATTATAAATTTGAAATGACTAATGATAAGAGTTGCGATAAGACAAGGATAAAGAAATAATCTAAACCAAATATTCATATACACGTATTTTCAATTATACATGTGTTGCACAAAAATCAAATTGTTGAAGATAACATATTCTACATTTACTGTTCACTTATCACCTTAGTGAGATCTGTGATAATTTCCTTATCTGTTTACACGTAGAAACGCTCGTGGCCGACTGGACGACCGAGTCGAAACCGACAGAAAATTTGTTGGTAAGGTAATTAAAAAGAAATCTACATACGTAATACGAAAGTTAATCATATAACTCTGCCGTTTTAGAAATTAAGATTAAATGCGTTAGTGATAGTCTTATTTGAAAATTATTCATATAATCTCAAAGCTTTTTCTTTATTTAAATTATGAGCGTTCATCGTAGACGCTAGATAGTGTTTATATTAAGATATCGATTCTGTAAACTGCTCGTGGAGACTGGTCGACTTGTTTACTTTAGCTACTTCCATAGAATTATATTCTATGAGATTTTACTTTAGGGTAATGCAGCCGGTACTCAACCAATATATGTAGAGTAGAAACAACCTATTGGTGCAATCTATTAGGCCCTAAAGACTCCTTAACGCAAGTTTAAAGAAATTAATATATATATATATATATATAGTTGCATCTCAATATATATTTTAAAATGTTACGTATGATAAAAGAACATAAATGATTTTACCAAAATTGGTGATGTTCGTAATATTAATACCAGGAAAATCTCACAATATGGGACAATGGATACCCTTCTACAATAGGATCAGATATCCCCAAAAGCGTCAGAGATTCTAGATCACGATTTAAAAAAATTGTGAAAAGACGTTTGTGTGTTAAAGGTCATTATAAAATTAATGGTTTTATACATGATTACATGCCTTGAGGATGAAATGCTCGCTTTGTTTCAAAGGTATCATTGTCACAAATAAATAAATATATATCGAATAAAATTGATTTAAAACTCCTGCTAAGTTTCTTGCGCCGGTTCTTCTCTGGTCTAAGGCATTAACTTAAGTGAACTGGGGGTAGATTATTTGACGTTCAAAAAATTAAGCATGCAACTTTTTATTTTGAATAAAATTACGTGATGAATTGAATATTTAGACAATACTGAGCTCTACAGAATTGAGTCTCTAAAGATGCCCTTAGCACTATTGTTTTTTCAATATTAAATAAATTAATAAATAAATTTAAAAAAAATATAATTAAAAACATAATATTAGTGTCTTGTAAAATAGCTTATCATTGACAATTTTATGTGACAAATTAATTTTTAGCCGCGTATAATTACCTAGCATTTTACGCACAGGTGTTACAAAAAAGTAAGAAAGAAACGACGCAAGATCAAGGTGTCAACGACACCGGTAATTCAAAACGTTATTAAACAAATTCGGATATAACTTCAACGATAATTTATCAAGTCGAAGTGTCCATTATAAAGACCGGACAAGTGACATTCCGAATGCATCCAAGAGTATTACTATTCGCAAAGCATAAGGACCGACCTTGAACAAAGTTGGATATTCCCAGGGTCGTTTCTCCCTAACCAGACGGCTCCAGTGTAGTTGATAATTATTTTTTTAATTTATAGCACATGCTACATAAAATCCACAGGTAAAATCCGAAAGCTCGTACGTAACTCGCGCAAGGTGAGCGCAAGCACGTCTGTCCGTGACGGCGCGCTGAGTACGACTGAGGAGGATCGAGGTATGGAGGTCCGTTTGGTCGGAGGTCGCAGACGATTGGTTGAGGACGGTGAAACGGGATGCGGCAGCGAGATGCGCGCATCGCTCCCGGCTTCCGTTCGTCGTGTTTGATAAAATTCGCACTGGAAAACTTGAGTAATTGCTATCGCTACGGCACTAAATCGAAAATTCATTTTTCCATGTGTGATTAAAACTTTTATTGGAACAAAAACTAATAAATCGTGCAATTTATTATTGGAAGTAAGCAAGATGAATTTTAATTTAAATAAGCTTGAAACGATACAAGCCTTGAGGCCTATTCTTGATCTTAGTTCCTTAACATGTTTGCATAATGTCTATGAGTCATAATTGCCGACTTCAGCAGTCTTTCCTCAAAGTACTCTCTAATAGTATTGAATGAAATAAATCATTCATATATATTGAATGAGACGTATCAAAAACAAGGTCAAATATAAAAATTCTTAAATTTGTAACAGGTGAGTATTTTTTTTTAGGAATTTGGTTAAGTTAAAAAAATATGTGTTTATTGATTAAAACTTAGTTTTTCTAATCACACCGCTATTCAGTCAAGAATGTCGTGTGATATGTTCGACTAGGCAAGTATGGATGGAAGTCGAATGCACGTACTTCCGCGTACCGCCCGACCCTGGCCTGACCTGGCACTTCTCTTACCTTCCTAATACGAGTAAATAGTTCATTGAGCCACATGTTTCCACAAACAGCGCATGATCACTTATGCGCTAATTAGTGTAATATATTATTATACTTACGGCCATCCCGTCGTCCGCTCTACGAAAGTTTAATTATAACGGCTCGGTCAAATTCACACAATATATGTATACATTTTTATGAATCTTCTTAAATATATATTTACTGAGTTATATTACTTACGAGATATTTGTTATCACATTAAAGTATCAATGATGACAAAATAATTTTAAGCCTCGGATGATGACAAAACACCGTTGCATGAGTTGCAGACAAGCTATTTGTAGCCCTCACATGTTTATATGTGCTGTTGTTGTACAGATAGATACTCTTTTTTTTTCTTTTTTATTTAATTACTAAACTATATAACTTTTATATCATGGAATAAATTACTAATTTTATCTCAACTCAAATTTCAACTCAAATATAAAATATTTGAGTTTCAAATTGAGTAGTCCGTTCAGCAAGTATTAAGTTACTACGTAACAATGAATATAGTTCACTTATCTAGTGTTAAGCAAGTTTTATTCAGTGTTCGGAACTGTTAATTAATTCACTTGTATTAGTTTTAAACACATTTACACAAATATGCAATGTGTAATAAGCATATAAATATATGTTAAGTGGAATGAGTTTTACTATCGTCAACACATAAAACAAGATAACTACAACAAAAAAAAGACAAAGACATTATATAAAATTGACAAAAAATAAAGAAAAAGAAGATCATTTAAATACCCAACTTTATACAACCTAATGCGGACTGTACCGTAATGTTCTACTACGCCTCAAGAAACAAAACAATAGTTACTTAAAAGCCAGAGCATATGAGTATACTTATGGTGCACTTGCTCAAAGTAGCAATCTCATTACGCTAACAAAATGGACTAATTCCATATACGGAGCAAAAAAAAGGATTTCTGTTGTCTCCGTGTAGTACCATCAAGTAGCTACCATTACATATACCTACATATAGATATTGCGAATAAAATTTATACATGTATGTTTATATATGAACATAGTGGACAACAGACAAACTGTGTAGTTTGGATGACAAAACAGTCAAATCGTTTTAGTTGCCCGTTTTATATAAGTAATCATCTGCTATGCCATGTACTAATTTTTAAATTAGAATAAATTAAAAATTTTGAAATCCTTTAAATATCATTCTCTAAATAAAATTTGTTAATTTCTCTCCAACGATCACAAGATTTTTTTTATATTTGATATATAATAAATAATATATTTTTAATCAATGCCTCTATAATCCGGCAGAAAGTGGGAAACGGAGTGTCTTAACATTACGTTCCCTCTGCCTTCCGTCCATCGTACAGAGTGAAGCTGATTTTTTTACAATGGTATTATCAATTGAAATATTCCTATTTATCTATTGTAACTAACATTTAAAATGTTAAAAGCAATAGAATGATTGTGTATAAATTTGATACGCCTCAAGCCATTGTAAATATTGACACAAATTTGCCGATAGTATTTAGAAAATTTTATTTTAGTGAAAATAAATATTTGTTTGAATAAACAACCAAGCGAATACTCAATTAACTAGGCTGAGATCAGAGAGAAACAAAAATGAGTCCTAATAAATTTTATATAAACCAACCGGAAATTAAATATTATATGAAATATTTTGAGATATCCATCGTCCTAAAACCTTAAAAGCGTTTTAGAATCATACAAGAACTCGTTTGTAAAATAATCTTTAAGGCAAAGATAACGAACAAACAAGGTTAATATCTAAATGTTTACCAGACAAAGGGAACCTGGTAACTTAGTGTTTAGACACTTTTCTGTCCCCTACTAAGACACTTCCGTTGCCCACGTTCCGACGAATTCTATATGCATTGCGAGTTCAGTGGTTGAACTCAACGCCTGCCTCAGCTTTGCCTCAGTACCTTCCAAAACGAAAACAACAATGAAAACATAAAATAATGAATTTTCTCAAATGTGAAGCAAACCCACAACCTGTCGCGTTTATAGTCGCACGCCTCCGAACCAAGACTGGTTTCTATCTTAATATAGTATTTGAATGTTTCATATAATTAATAAAACGTATGCATATAAACCATCGGTACATCGTCAGTAAGTGAATTAAAGGTAGGCAATGGTTTGTAATTCAATAAAAGTTGTCCGACCTAGATGCGAGCGAGCGTTAGAACGCGCGGATCCGTTTATCAAGTGCTCACTTCCCTTATCGCTCGCCACTCACTGCGCTTTGTTTGTAGCATACGTTTTATTGAGTGATAAAAAATTACTATGAAATTTTGGAAAATTCAAGATTTAAATGAAATTGAGAAACTTTATGATTTTGATTTGCTTTGAAATATATTTTTTTTCACCTAATATTCGTTTGGACTCAAAGGTGTATTTTTTCCAGCTATGAAACCTAATGTTAAGACACTTTGCTCCCCACTTTCTGCCGAATTCTGAAGCCATTTCGTGTTGAGTCGCGGAACAAAAAATACTATCACTATACTTGGTAAGTATGTTCAGTAGAGACGGAATATACGAGATGGATGTGGAAAGGCGTATTACTGCCGGTAACAGGGTTAACGGAGCCTTAGCTGCATTGATGAGATGGCGAGAGGTCAGCACAGCTGCGTTATGTAGAGTCAGCTTAGCTGATCGAATCCGCAATGAAGAGATACACAGAATGAAAGGTACTAGTGACAATGTCATAGGGAGAATGAAGAAACACTTGCTCAACTGGTTTGGGCACGTCGAACGAATGAGTGATAAAAAGTGAGCGGTAAGAGAGGTAGGGGGAGACCTCGTTTGACCTTCGTAAACACAATATCAAGGATACTGGGGGAAAATCACGTAAAAAGCATAAGGACCCCCCGGAGGGCATGTATGAATAGGTTGATGATAATGGACGAGGCGAAAGAGGTATATAGAGACCGTAGCGTTTGGCGCTCCGTTCTCTCTGACTACTCAGCTAGGGATAAAGCGTGAAGTTAAGTTACTGTCACTATCAATATTTATTATTATCTAAAACCAGTGCACATGTCAACTATTTCATTCAATATTCTGTACACACAATGTATTATGCACAACTTCCGAATGCAGCTCTGCACTCGATAAGCTATCAGCGGGTCAGCTAGAGGGTTCATTATCGTGTCGTATTTACAGAGCAAATTGACTTAGGTCGCCGACCGATGTTTGTAAAAATAACATACTACTTTATTTGTTTAGGTCAAAGGGGCGGAAACTAAAAAATACTTACTATGTTGAAAATGTTAAAAATACTCACTTTTATTATTATTTATGTATGGAGAAATTTATATTAAGATTTGGACTTTTAGATTGTATGGAGAAATCTTTTAAAGCTAATTAATTAATTTATTTGATAGCTATTTACCAAAATCAAGGCAAAAGAAAAGCAATTAAAAAATCTGTTCTCTTCTTTCGACATCAATGAGATAGTGATTTGTCCTGTCGGAAACTAACACCGCAATATAAATTGAAAA
>JBAIZZ010000196.1:482389-496771 GCA_037355905.1 Heliconius aoede | reverse complement strand
CCTTGAATTTTGTAATCATATTTATATGATTACAAAATTCAACCCTTTTATAACTTTCACATTAAACTCTTTCACATTAAAAGTAATTTAATAAAAATAAATAATAAAGCACTAATAAGATTGCTCTTGAACATAAAACTTTTACCAGCCTGAATTATCATGATAGCAATATTATATTTACGCATTAACTATATTTTGCGATTCTGACACTATTAAATAACAACCCTCTTTATAATGATACTAGCGACCCGCTCGCGACTTACTTACCCAACTAATATATATATAGACCGTCGTGGGAATTATTATTTTTTAATGTTTTTATTCTGGCACCATGGAAAAAGTCCGGCGTTAAGTTTTACCAATCAACACCAAACGCCTCGAAAAATTCGGCGGAAAGTGGGAAACGGAGTGTCTTAACACTAAGTTCCTACTGCCTACCCTGTGGTAAGCGGGATACAACATAAAGCTGATTTAATTTTTTAATTTAATTTATATAATATAGTTACAAAATTTTATAATATTTTAGCGAAACTTACACAATCCTAGTTCTCAATTCTATATATAACGTTCTTAGAACAAAAGACGTATAAATCTCAGAAGTTGATTATTCAACGAAATTTGCAAGCGTTATGGATCTTGATACATTTAACAATACGGTATAGCACCCATAATAACGAACGACCGAGACCGGAAAGCGTCGCCATCAACAGCATTTACTTTGGTCTCTGACGAACACCTCGCTTGGAAACTGCCACTTTGTTCGCGGACATACGTCAGTACCCGGACATTGTAGGTTGGATTTTAAAGGATTTTGTGAATTTCTAGACATTTATGTATGAAATTTTGACGGAGATATATATATTTTTTATTTTAGTATGTTTTTAAGCGCTGTTTAAGATAGGCTAATTAATCAACTCAATAGTTATCTCAATTTTTTTCTTTTTCTTCCATGAATGAACATGTGTTCAACGTTGTCGTGAAGATGGAAATTATTTCCCCGAATGTAATGGTAAATACAAATTTATAATATATAATCTTTCTGGTCTGGAAAATAAGTTTTTCAGTATAGATCTCACCATAAGAATGCAAAAAAAAATCTTAAAATTTTACAATTCAAATTCAATTATAAGTTAACTAGTCTAAGAAGTTTTAAACTAAATTTGGCTAGAACTCAAGCTTGTGAAAATTAATTACTTCTACTGAGAAAACTAACATCGTATTTTAATCCTGAATATATCTCAAGAACCGTAAAATTCAGTCTACGCGAGCGGTTAAAGTTTGGTATCCTAGTTAATCCTCTACAACGTACTACACGAAATTCGAGTTCAATAACTAGAAACTTCGTAAACGGAAACACACCTGTTTACTGATCCATTCATTACAACTTCAACGTCTTCTGCTTAGAATTGTACAAAGGTATATAAAAGAAATAGCAATGGCAAATCTGTATAAAAGTGTAGTACCTATATTTATAACAATAACAATATAAAAAAATATTTTTGTATTAATTTTATATAAAATATTGTTACAAATCGTAACAACAATATTTATGGATGATTATAAATTATATATAAATCGTATATATTAAAACTTTAATAGCAAATCTCCTTTCTAATACTCCTTGGTCTAAGGTTACTAAAATAAGATATAAATTTACGGCTACCAGTACACAGTGGGATTACACAACTTCATTAGATTCAAACTTCTGGATCAGAGGAAACTAGAACAACGCTGTAACATCGCTTTCAGGTGGGTCTGCCATTGTATCTACAAAGTTTTGTCAACTTAAATCTAGTTGTTAGATTCAGACATTGTTACTCTATGTCCTTTATATTATATTATTTCATTATATTTTTATTACCTGTGGAGGTTTTTTTTATATGCACATCTTTGAAAAATCGAAAAATAAATTGTTAACGAAAAGACACAATGAGTAACTTCTGTATGTATTTTGGCAATTGCGGGGATACGACGGCATCCACCGTACACCGAATGGAACACCGATACTTTATTTAATGAGAATTATTAATTGGTTTTTAACCCTTAACGGTATCGTTAATTTTAATACGGTCACTGATATTAAAGGGGCCGCGGGCCTCATTCAAAATTAGCTTCTACGATGAATGTACGTAGTTATATCCCAGTATTATTTTAAATTACATTCTTAGATTAATAGAATGAATAAAATTCTTCTTATTTACTACAAAATACTTTTCGACGAAGGGGTTTTTTGTACAAAACTCCTATTTAAATAAGTCACAAACTCGCGTCGTGAAATTATATGTTTCGACAAATCTTTCATTTGCCCACTAACTCCACTGCAATATTTAGTATTTACGTTCCGCACCGTGACAAGAGATAAGGTTTTATTTAGTAAACACTGAACGCTTACAAAGCCGCTGAGTTCTGACCTCACTTAACTACTTTTTATTAGAAACATGAAACTGATTTTTTTTACATAAGTGTTCATATTAGAGTGTGGTAATATTTTATAAGTTAAAATTCAATCGAAAGAAAAACCGTTTGATTTTAATAAGATAATAGTGGAACATGTAATATCGCATTTTCTTAAATCAGAACTTGTTCAAAAGTTATAGCAGAATTTTCATATTCAATAACACATCTGCTATATTGAAAGGTATGGTGCAGTCAGTATGTCTAACTACGTGAAATAAAATAAACGAAATGAAACGCGTCCCTAACTAAACGAAGTTTCGTATGGAATATAGTGCATGAGTGTTTGTGATTATACATAATAAATAAATATTTTTTTTGTATAATAAGAACATTTTTAAAATAAACATCGTATGCTATTTTTTAAAATGTCGTATGAAGTCAGACCTTAAATACTTCAACCAACATCTTAAGCAGATTAGCCGTGTGGTTCTAATGTAAGCACTCAGGCTTACCTTTGCAAATATTAATATTTATAAGGACATTTAGGGATATGGACATGCTTAAACTGCTTATTTTCCATTTTCCTTTTCTGTTTAAAATTTTACGTGTAAATTATATAGAAAAAATTTTGAACAGATAAAATATTATAAAACTTGAAAGTTTTTGTACGCTCACACCCAACACTACTAAGTGTAAGTAAGTAAGGTAAGTACTATCAGGGAATATGGAGTGGTTACTTTAACTGTTATTAGGTACCTGAGATGCAAAAAATAATAATTAACTTTTGTTCAATTATAAAGCCAATTTGTTTTTTATATTTTCTTAGGAATAATATTAGTAATGACGTTTGTCCATTGCCATGCACCTTTTGACCTGAGTTTTTGAACTCTGGTAAATTTTTGCGTTTGACAATGTCGGCTCTCAAAGTATCGATAGATCACTATTTCGCCTTGTAGCGAATCTGTAATTTTGTAATATAACGAAATTTATAATCTTACGGTGACATATACAAACAATCTACTTATTTTAAAAATTACATTATTATGAGTGTTGCTTCTCACATTCACATTCACATTCTAAACAGAACGTTCATAATTGAGTGAGGCTGTTAGGAAACTTTAACAAAGCCCCACTCGCAGTTTGTACAGATTACCAGTACATGGACGCGGCTAAAGTTCATTAGAAATAGAGTCCAATTGAACAACGTAGGAAACTTGTACTCGTATTAAAGAACATAATAATGTTCAACAATTTACGAGTAATTCAAAAAATTTTCCTAATCTTGTGTGCATCTACAAGATTAATTATGTTCTTCTCTCTCTCTTCTAACTCTGTTCTCTGGAGAACAGAGTAGATTTATTTCTATTTACTAATGTATAAATTGGGTGTTATATAACAATGAGTTTAAGCGGCTGAAACCGCTTGTGGGTCTCTATTATCAAATATGTTATTTTATATCTAAACTGATATCTGTTTTCAATAAATTAGTAAAATTATGCATTTTATTAGGTCTAGAACATTGATATAAAGACGTAGTTACAACTTACAACCCTTGTAGTTACACTAACAAGCAAAAGCGTCTATCAAAAACTAGTTACTAATAACCTACACAATCCCTATTGTTTTGCTCCGCAAATAGTGAACGTTCAATTGTAGCGAATATGAAACAAAATGCAGTAAATATGCAAATAGTTTGGAGCTAATTGATTCCCATACATAATTGGAGTGCATTTCGTAAATGAGTCACATACTTCGGAGCGCCTGTTAGGAAAGTTCCACAATGCACTAGTTCCACAGTTTGCACGAATCGCCGTTCAATAGCGTAGAGCAACTCCGCCGGGCCGAGGGCCGATAGAGGCGTGTATGCAGCGAAATTCTGATTCCGATTATCTTTTGTTAGCCAGTCTCTAGTACACATAACTTTAAAAACTCTCGTTTCACACTCGCAGTGCTGATTGAAAAACTTTCTATAAATGTTTAGGAAAATAAAAAAAATAACAACACATTTGAAACTTAACAACTAACGTACGAATTGGTTAGTACTTTTTGTCTATGTTGTGAAGTGTTTGAAAGTTTTATATAAACAAAAGAATTATGCTGGAAAATTTCACAGGTCTCATTATTATATAAATACATAAGCTTTTCCGTGGAAAGCTGGGCGTCAGGCGGAAGCTAGTGTCAAGATACTTCATATGCCACTTCCCCGAATGGGAATCTAACCCACAGTCATCACATTTACAACTTTTGTACTGCGCCACCACGTCCTCATGAATAAATATGTGATCGTGACATATATTAATCCACCTACTATGAATTATAGATTACAGCAAATAACAGAATACAGAAGCGTATACAAACACGATCGACCATTACGAGATAACAATTGCAATTTGCAGGGAAATTAACAGGTAATCTGTATTGAGAACGTTTGCAATACAATTTCAAATCCAGACGAGAGCTAATTAGCGTGAGCTGTCTGCCCTAACTGGCGGAGCAATTACAGTTCTGGCTCATAAATTTCGTAAAATTACCTTTCATTGGTCTGTTTCGTATTGAAAATTCAGACTTTCGGGAATTCCCTCTTTTCGTGTTGATCATTTTTGCTCCAATAATATGTTTAACTAAAGAATAATATAACATAACGAATTAAATATTTAAAACTAAAGTAAGGTAATAAAGCAAAGGTAAAGCTGTGACACTATTGTATTAAAAGTAAATCTGGAGGTATCAGTGGAATAACATTGTGTTAATAGCAAACGAGTATACGCTCGTATTTTATTCCAGCCTCGCCGGTGTTTTACTTTTTATATGAATACGATATTATTTCTAAAGAGAAATACATTTTTGTCTGATGTTCTTAGCACAAAAAAATCAAGATTCTAAGTTTATATAATCAAAACCTTAACCGTGGGCTGACAGTTATTATATTTGGCATGAAGTGAGATATTATTATAAAAATAAAGGGAAAAATCAAAAAGTTAAAAATTAAAGATTAAGAAAAAAATAATTTCAACTTATATTTGTAGCTCATCTCATACAAAATGAGTGCATATGCACTTTACCGTTTTTTATTCTATAAATTACTGCTATGTATAATATGTGTGTGGTCATATTTTCCCAATATCTTTGCAATAGCAGCAAACTTAAACAATAAGTTAGTTTCAAGCAAAATCCTGTCGCGGCGACATCTGCGGTAACCCGACACATTTGTATGTACCTATTTACATTACTTTATAACTTAATTAATATGACAAAGTCAGCTTGTGTATAAATTTATTTCGTTCCATTTAAAAGTTGGCCATATTATGGAAACCGCAGCGTTCATTATTTTAAATATTCACATACATACGAGTGTACTTAAAATGTTGAAGCTGCTCTGTATTTTTTTTACTGGGCTTTGTTTTAATATGACAAACATTAGCAGTATAAAGGAGTAATGTATATGATTAATACAATATTTCAAATTACTTTCTGAGGTCTCATTGTTTAAAAAATCACTTTATATAAATGAATGCATGCAAAAAATCACGTAGCCAACACAGTGAAGCGCCCGTTTTCAGTAATTTTACAAACTACGAACAATATCCTTCATACTGACATGTAGTTGTACTCGTACGTTAATACAACCTATATGCAGACTTAGATTAAGTTATGATTAGAGACAATCCAAATTAAACATAATTGTTATAATATTAAACACTTCTTAAGGATTTCACAGAATGAGAAGACTAAAGAGAAGACTGAGCTAATAACTGTCACTTGTTAAAGGATACTTGGAGAACTCTACATCACACTCTGTCTAGAATTTATTTTGCATAAAGCTACAATTTTAAATAAACCCACTCAACTATAAACACATATATTTCTATATATGGAAAAGATTACTCATTAACATATATAAATAGAAAATTAAAAAATATAATTTCATTGGTTTAATTGTGATAGCTAAGAGTGTAAGTAGATTTATATTTAATTTGAACTTCAATAAATGTTATCTAATAATAGGCTATATAAATGATGCTTTTTTCTATACTATAACTATAATATATTCTCAAGATATTACATTCTTCGCTTTCGGTCCAAATTTCAGACATTGTGCGTAGAGTGGCGGAACTCAACTCATTGTCTTATCAATCTGACAAATCAAAACGTCGATACAACGACTAAGTAAAAATCTAAACTTTTTTAAAACAACTAAATACAAATCAATTCAATTAATTCAAATCATTAAGCTAACAATTAACTACTCGCTAAACACGACGTAGAACAGTAATTACATGTTAATATTCCTAATTATCAAACTCAAGACTTCATTCACTAGTATCGCATAAGTGAATAAGACTAAGTATTGGTGCTAGGAACTAGTTCTCACTTTGCATAATCGCTCATGTGGTCTTGTTGACAAGTTCCAAAAGCGGAACTGATCCTTGAATATTACTCGTATATGGAAAGCAGAGCAGTATATAAGTACAGAAGATTATAGTGATATGTTAAACTTAAATGGCTTTAAAAACAACTATGATAAATATTACGTTTAAAACGAAAAATTATTGTTTATTACTTTTAATCTCATTTTTGCGTAAATATGACGGTATATGACAAACAAACAAACAAACAAAAACGTTACTATAAATATATATTATGGATATATATAATGGATATTGTAACTTCTACTATATTTCCTATACATTATGCTAGATAGATACACATACTCGGATGGACAGTTTAATAATTACATACATATACATACGTAAGTGCTGTTCTATTATCAGACATTCGATTCATACTATAAATAGCCCCCGCCTACTGATGCATAAACGAGATTATTTTGCATAATATCAATATTATGTCGATGCTCTTCTAAATAGAAAGGCAAGCAGAGAAAAACCAGTGTTAGGTCACTTTGATCTTTCCTTTTCATCCTACTTCGATAGAGATTGCTTATTAAGTGGTTTACCATTTATTTTTAACTTACCAAATATTTTGAAAATAATGAAATAATTGAAAATTGATTAATGAAATTATTCCAAAAGTCACCGAGCCTACCACTATTGTGTTAGCAATTATATCCCGATTGTGCTACTTAACAACATTCATACGATATTTTACTTTTTATTGTATATGAAATAATATAAATATATATTTTTTTAGTTTCATATTAAAAAAACCCAAATATAAAATAATATTGGCATCTATTCATAGAAATTATTTAACTTTAAATTAACTTTCGAATCACCTGTATAATATAAATATTTTAAATGAGTACTCGTATGTCATTCACTCACTATTTCATAATACTGTACGAGGAACGATCTATATGTATATTTTATGATAGTTTCCATAGCAGCGCTTATCCCCTTTACCAAAGGGTAAACATTCGTGTCAAATGTTACTTTAATTTTAAATAGACAATTATTTTTTCATTAAGATTATAGAACGTTATTTAATATTTTACACCCTCACTCACTTAGCCTTTTAATCTTTATTTATTTAGGTTAGAAAACGATTTATTTCAAATTATTTAATTTATGTTCATCACCTTACTTCTTTATACTCATTTAAACAAATAAATTTGATATATTCCACAATTAAAACCACTAATAACTTAAAACATGTCTCCTTATAAAGTGGGAATTCAATAATACCACTCACATTTAGCAATACAATATATATATAAACGACAAAAAACGATTCATTATTATCGACGACACCAGCTATACCGTAACACGCAGACAAACGCACAGTCGAACAGGCGGGCGCGCAGCAAACAATTGTAGTAATTTCGCACGTACTCGCGTACAAAAGGCGTAGAGCGTTAGCCGAGCACTTAATTGCTTCATTACATATTCGTGGTTCTAACCGTACGGGCGTCAATTTATAGACTAATTGCATACGGTGTTGACGTTCGACTTGCCGCTTACGAAATTATGTCAGAGCCACAATTGACACGAAAATACGATTGTGCCGGCTGATATTGATCCGAGAGCCTCGACTTCAGCGTGCGATACATTCGTTATGTGCTATATAATTTTTTTTTGGTAAAATAGTGACTCGTACTGTGTTTCAAAATTACTTGCGCATTTAGCTCGATAAACGAGGTTTTTTTTTGAATTTTCACAAATTGAAAGAGAAAACTAAAAATCTCATCTTCGATGTTTGTTTCACTTTCACGCAAAAATAAATAAGTGGATTTAAATTAAACTTAATATTAATATAGCTTATTCTTATTATAATCTACAGTTTATGTAAACATATTGTATAGTTTCGCTATATTACGCCGGCGATGTCATTCAACACAGAATACCTCCAGAACCTTGCGGAGAGTAGGGATCGGAAAACTCTTAATGGGAACAGAGTGTCTTAGCTGTTAGTTCCCAGATTTTCTCTGTCTATCGTGCTACGTATGGTATGCAATCCCGCATCTCGCGTGAAACTAAAAAGAATTTTTTTTAAGCTGGCGAAGATGCGTCTGTGTCTGTAGTAAAAACTAAAAATATCAAAGTATTATTCGCATCAAAATTTTATCATTAACTTATACTCAAACAATATAAGTACTTGGGTAAAATTTTACTACTAATGTACACACGAAGGTTAAAGTAATGTTAATTTTAAAAGAAAAGACAAAAGAAAAATATTTTTTATAAAAACTTATTATTAATTTATATAAATATAATATAATAATTTATATAAATAAATTTATATTAAACCTGAGCCTTTTTTCATGAAAGAATAAGTATATCTATTGCAAAACTAAAAAAAAATTAAGAATAAACAAGATTTTCGTAAAATATAATCACAGAGTGAAAAACCCTGAATTCCAACATAGCGTACGTATTTAGTTTTATCAACTACAAGAGGGCTCTGCCTCTTGGAAAGGGAGCCTTATCATTGGACCCTTATCTTGGAAGTTCATTAAGGTAGGCATTTTACGTTCCTTTTACAAGGTCAGATTTTTCAACGTTTAACAGATAAGTAGCTTATTAAAGATTTTATTTTTATTGCCCTTGCCACGCTTAACGAGAGTTGTTAAACTGGAATTACATGTATAAGTTATTGTAGGGTCAAACATTTTTCATAAAGATGGCTTTATCTTGTAATAATTTGTTTTGAAACAATATTTTTTTATTTTTTTAGAGGCCATTTGCAAAGGAGCAAAAAGTGTGACTGTAAACCCACTTGTTGTGGCTACTCTGCCTACCCTACTGTGTGCGGGATACATCTTGAAGCTGATTTATTTTATTTAAAATTTTGTTACACTTTCCATTACATATGTTTTCAGCTTCACGCTGTACTCCACATGTGGCAGAGGAAGTCTATTATTAAGATACTCCGCTCCCCACTTTCCACCGAAATCTGGAAGCATTTCTTGTTAAGTGGATCTTTGCCTTGACACAAGTGAAAATATTAACTATTTTATTTCCTCGAGTTGGATTCGAACCCAAAACCTGTCACATTTACAGTCACACGCTTGTGTCCAAGCGCCACGACTGACGAAAATTCTTCTACAAACATACACAAAAACGCATTTCTCATTTCATACATTAGTTTTCAGATGGGAACCATAATGAGAGACGGCTCTAGCTTCTTATGACCTCTACAAGCAATGAGAACGATAAACAAATATAAACATATAAGACTACAATAGAATATTCCATAGTATTACAATGGTAATCTAATATTAGACGCTAAATCATATAAAAATCGCATAGATCCAATTACAGCAGCCGCCGACACTAGAGCAGCCATTCATTTAGTTAGGCGGAGCGTCAAAATGAATTATGGCACTTCATTATACCAAAGTGCTGTCTTATAGTGGCTAAAAATCCCATTATACCGTCGAAACAGCCTCCCTGCCATTCATTAAGTTCAACAGTTGATTTTATTCAATTTAAATGAATCCAGATCTTTTGAAATTTCCCTGATTTTTTTATGATAACAGTAGTAGATCGTGCTGGAAGAAGAAATACAAATGTTATCCACATAGATAGACGATACATAAATTAATTCAGTTTGCTTCTGTCTGTGTGCACATTTTAATTAATTTCTTCAGTATCGGTAAAAGGAAGGGAATAGAATTAAGAATATAATATAAAATGAGTAGGTCAATGCTAAGGTCAGATTAGGTTGAAACAACCAAATGGTATTTTTGATATAAATTCCACTAGAATTTCGGATGTGTTTAGGAATTAAGTAAGCATTGTAATGTCTCATTTCTCCAATTTTGATTAAAATTTTATATTTGAAAAATGAAGAACTTAATCGAAAGTGTTCGTGACAATAATTCAAGAAAATATGTACCCAACTCTTTACCAAGTTACTATAATTACAACTTATTTTTTTATTTGTAGTAATAAATTGGTAAAAATATTTTAACATTAATTAGTTTACCCACAATGCAAAAACCAAAATAAAAGCAAAACATCAATCGTCAAAATTACACCATAAACTTTATATATCTGCGGAACGCGGTAAAGTGTAAAAAAGTTACTCCAAATTGCTAACTAGAAAATTGGATACTTAAAACCAGCTCGTGTCGTAAACGTTGTATACGACACTGCCAAGATTATGTAAAAAGTAACTCAATCTGATGCCGAAGGTGGTAAATTTATTAGTTGCAGAGTTCGAGCTGTGTCAGGGAATTCTCCCGCCTTTGAATTTATTGTAAAGTTAATCGGACTAACCATTAATAATTGAAATCTATTCTTACTTTTCTATTTTTATATTCACGCGATATTTCTTCATATTAATATAATTTTTATGTTACTTTTGTTCGGATTGGTGACTTTGAGGCAATTAAACAAAGTAGACATAACTTATCTATATGTTTTTGTAGCAGACTTAAAATTCAAATAAAAATATAGTTTTTTTTACGATAACTTTAAAGAAATATAAGTTAAAGAACATACTTGGTTTTTGCTTTACAAATTACACATCTGGTAGAAATATAGTAAAATAAAATATATTTTATTTCATAAAAATAATTGAACAAAATAAACATCCCAGAAATCATTAGCCATTCAAAGGATTTCCTTTTAACGAAACAAAATATAATAATACTTTCAACCTTTAGATTTGCCATCAATTATGTAGACTCATCCTTTTATTGGGAAAAGGCTTAATTTCGAAATGTGACCCACACAACTCCCGACTTACATTATATACGAGAAATCATAAGGGTAAGTAAAAAATTTTGTTGCTTTGAGAAACCCCGATTGATTCTTAACATTGATTTACAGTAAATACCTATTCAAAAATGAGTACAATAATTTATATAACAATATATCGATCAAAAATTTATTATTATCGTAGAAAGATTTTTGAATGTATTTCAGAAAAATTTTACTTGCTCTCAGGTGTATGAAAAACTTAAAAATAAATTGAAATTCGTGTCTTTAATATTTTTTCCTCTTTTCTAATAATATTTATCATTACGCATCTCCGCCACTCTATGTGGAAGGCAAATACAGATATCTAGAGATTTATCGCGTTTTTCAGTTCTTTCCACTTAAATAGAAAAAAAATGGACTTAGAAGTATTTAAACTCCCCATTCCGATATCTGGTATACTGTCTTAGCAAAATCGTCCAAATTTCATTAATTGAAATTATAGCGAATTAAAAGTTAATCAATCATGCACTTTTCTAAGCTATTATCATCAATTGTTTTCCAACTTTACGCTTTATAATGGACATAGCAGGGTAGGGAAAATGAGCCTAATATAAGGACACTATGTTCTCTGCTTTCCATTCGATTTTAATACATTGCATGTTGAGTGACGAAATAAGAAACATTGCTGCATTTTAATTTTTTTTTATTATTAAAATAATTAAAACCGAGTGATCCTCGAACTCACAATCATCTCATTTACAGGAAGACACCTCGCCTATTGTGCCACTAAGGTGTATCTACCTGATTATTATAACATCTTCTCAAACTAACACATTGAAAAGTCCTTTAAGTTCGATTAACTCTGGCCACTACAATCAAACAGATGATGTGTGTTCAGTCAATATGGTAATGACCCGGCCCGTAGGTACACCAAGATTACCCAGTTAATACTGCTATACATCTACATAGTAAATTGATCGTACTTAAGTTCTAGAGTAGTTAAACAAGCATTAAGCACCTAGGGGCACTTGAAATGTGATGACACAAGAATGCAATCGATTAGCTCTATCAAAGCTGGGTGCAAATAACTTACATTAGTGCTAAATATACTACATTTTTTTTTATAGATGCCGCCATGGTGGCACAACGTCTGATTAAACAAAGTGGGTTCAATTCCTACGCAGAAGAGTGAATCATATAATGTCCTTAAAACAAAACGCGTGGTTAGGTTCCACTTGAAAATATGGCGGAAAATTGATCAAAAATCATAGCCATAATCATAAATCATAAATCATAGCCATAGTCTTTCACAAAATGTAAAAAAAATATATATACCCATTGACAATGAGTAAATACTCCGTAAGAATCACTCATTCCATTTGATGAAACTCTACCGAGACGATATCCCATAACAAGTTTGCGATAGTGATCTACAAAAACAAAACGAGGTCAGGCAATACACCAATATAGCGCGCTATTTGCGGTTTTAAATTCGAAAGAGCATTTTAAATCTACCCTCCAGTTTGCCTTCATAATGTTTCAGACCGTATACGATTATTGTCAAGTTTCAAAGAATTGTTTTATTATACGCCCGGAGCTTTTACTGGTGCCATCTGTAATTACATTAAATATAAAAGTCACAATATTTCTAAAAAACTTTAGAACTTTTCTTTTCAATCTGCCATAACTTTAGCTTTACGCCTCACTAACCAGGATAAGCAAGGAGTACCTGGGAATCTAGTGTTAAGAAACTCCGTTGTCATTAAGACACTTCCTTTTCTCATTCTTTCCACCAAATTCAGGAGGCATTGCATATTGAGTACCAGAACCGCGTTTTGCATTGTTACCAGAGTGAATGATGAATGAATTCTTACTTTCTAGAAATCTAACCCACTACCGCTATGTTTACAGTCGCACGTTCATGCGTCTGTGCCACGGCCACCTCAATAATATTTTATATGCTTTATATATGATAAAGTTATTAATATTTGAACATTCTAATATAGATCACACAACTAATCAAAGGCTTTTAATGAAATATTTAACAGTGGAGCAGATCGGTATGAACATTATAAATGGCTTTAAAATCATAAATAATTTCTATGTTGCCGACGAAATGTTTTTAAAAGTTTTAATCGCTCTTTTTGGGGAATTAAAATTCAATTTATATTCATATTGGCAGTACAAATCGGATGCACTGACGCGGCGGCCCTAAATATATTCGGTTCATTCAATTATTGCTTTTTCGTTGATTACTCGTGGTTTTAAGATTTTTAAATTATTTTCCATTATACACTTTGGCTTAATAAATCCAGCATATAATCGATAATGTTTACTCTTTGATATTTTAAAATTACTTGTCACACAAAAATGTTTTCTATCTGCAATTATCATTATAATTAACATAAAGTCAATGGTGGATGTCGTACAAAATACATTAAAAAGAAAAATAAAAACGACTATAACAATATAATTTTTCTAGCGGATAAGTTATAACACTATATACCTATTGCACTATATATATATATTCGCGCAATGCTACAACATTTGAACAAGCCGAAGATTAGCCGAAAATGGCTGAAATGTATTTGTATATATAAATTTGCCTATATGTAAAGTTTCGTTTTCGGATTTGTGAGTTTTTATTACGTATACTTGAAATCTTCATTTACATATGTATGGAAATGCAAAACACGACACATCACTCTTCAAATATATAGTATTTGAATAATTTTTTTTTAACTGCTCGCTACATCTTGGATATAACGGGGCACATTCCACCTAATTTCGAGATATTATGTGTTGAGAAGCGGGACTTTACATCGCGTATTGTCTTGTTACGAGAGTAAGGAAACGAAGATAATTTCTTTTCCCCCCC
>JBAIZZ010000196.1:449862-482289 GCA_037355905.1 Heliconius aoede | reverse complement strand
CTCCGCCCTCTTTCTGATTATTCAATGCGGGTCGAGTATGCACTTCGCCTGATTAGAGCGGAAATGAAACTATATTTTTCTCCCAAATGAGGATCGAACCAAAAAGCATCGTCTGTACAATCACACATATTGCACTTACATCGGCACCGAGACGATAACGAGAGGGTAGGTGGGGAGAGGGAATCTAGAAACTTAATGTTGAGTTACTTCTCTTACCCACTTGCCCCCTGAATTCTTGATTAGTTACAAAGCGAGAAAATGAAAATATTATATTTGTATTGTATTACAATTCCCCGAGTGTAATCTATACATTTATTATATAGCATTATTTTGTACAAATTTTTCGTAAAGTAAAATTAAAGCGTACCTGAATAGAAATTAATGTAACAATAACCAAAGTTTATCGTTTCGGAGGTAATCACGGAAGGTGACTTACGGCGTAACTTTGCTCCAGCCAAGTGATGATGTACATCTCAAAGTTTAATTAAATTTTTAACGAACGGCCTGGGGTTAACGTATTATGATTATGTTGCAAATTAAAAATGAAACTTGCATAATTTTTTTGTAAGAATGATTTATTAGAAAACCTTTGTATACTTATAATATAACTGTGATTGTAGAAAACGGGTGTAACTTAAACTATCTGTCCATCTGCCCACAGTTTTTATGGTATAACCATATAGTGTCGGCTTGAAACGTGTAGAGTATTTGAGGTGCCAAAGTATATGCTATTCTATATCATACGTTGATAGCTTTCTGAGGGCGTAAACAGAAAAAGAAATCGATATAGTAATAAAAATACAGTAAACATGTCTGTTTAAAACAATTTTTTTTTAAGTATTATTAGTGTCCTTAGAATAACTTTATACTTGGCACATTATTAACTTATTAACATTTTAATTGGCAGTACCTCTAAATATTTCAACGAAGCCAGAATAAGTAACATAAAATAATATTAACTTGGTAATTACTACACAGGTACCAATATCCTCACCAGCCAAGGATGCTGAGCATCTAAAATGTGATTAATATTAAATGGTATAGGCGTTGAGTGTATCGTAAACAAGGTTTTCGATTTGCAACGTCGTGTACGTTTCGCTTTCGTGTACAACTCACGTGTTATATTGCTTCGTATAAATGCATACGGTGCCGCGATGCTACTACGGTTTCCTATCAAAATTAAGTTATTATAACTTAATTTATAATATTATTTAGATGTCTTATAATATGAGCATACTATGTATTTGGCACCGTATATATTATACCTAAGTAGTTTTTCATTTTTAGGGTTCCCTTACCTTTTATGGAGAAAAATATAATATTGGATATATCAAGTTGAATTTCAATCCATATACCTCGAAAATTTGTCAGAAAATGGAGACCAGAGTGTCTTTACATAAAATTTCCTATGCTTACCCTGTTATATACAAGATACAGCATGAAGCAAAAAAAAAATCGCTATAATTTAAATTCACATTCAAATTAACTACTATTAGCAATTATCTTGGTTAGTCAATCACATATCAACTCTTTCATAGTGGCAACTGGTATATCATAAATGTGAAAGTTAAAGCCAAGTTCAATGGGGGTCGCCTTCACCAAAACTAAGTCGTGATTAGGCTAGTTTTCACAAGACTAATTTTCATGTATTATAAAGACTTATTAATTCTGTATATATAAATAAACTAATTAACTTACTTTTCTATGTTTGTAGTTTATGGGATGAAGCAATTCAACATTGATTTTCTTATATAAGACAAGATAATCTTTATTAAATTTCAATACAATCTCTGTTATTTTGGAACTATATTTTTTATGAAATAAACATTCAGCTTCACGCTGTATCCCACACACCACAAGTTAGACAGAGGGAACCCACTCTCAGCTGAATTCTGGATGCATTGCGTGTTGAGTGGCGCTTGCCACCATGCTTTGCCTTAATATCAGAGCGAAAAAGTTAAAGTATAAATTTAAATAAATATTTCGTTTCCTCGAGTGGGGATCGAAGCCATAACCAGTCGTATTTACAGTCTCACACTTTGTGCCCCTGCGTCATGATCGCGATCAAATAAACACAATAATAAATTATTGAGGTTTCATTTATCAATTATTTTTATATTTAAATCGAGTTGTAATAGTACCCCACCACGGAATTACGAACGAGACGGCAAGTGTGAAATTGCACGAGTATGACTTCGCATGGACACGTCTTTAATAAGAAACACATCTGGTTCTACGTATATCTATAATTTTAAACGAATGCATACTAAAGTATATTCAATTCAGATTCATATTTAATGTAAATATATTATAGATATAAGTAAGTTCATTATCTAAAATAAATAAAGCACAATAATTATTCCCCTGCTGAACCCCAATGACGGATTATTATTGATTGTATTATAATATTTATATTATTGTAATTTGTCCTCACTAGTAAAATAAAGAGACTCATAGAGTTCTATTTAAATATATAGTTAACGCACAATGTCTCAAATTTGTAAAACGGAAACCGGATTGTATGATATAATTAGGTTATCCATTGACTTGGCTATATTTTGCTATCATTTACACCATCAACATAAATAAAAGAGGCCACCGTAGCGCAAAGTAAAATAAAATTACAAATTTTAGTTACGTCGTTTCTACACATGTTCGTAAGAAATGTTATTTCTATACGCGTTCCGTTCTTGGAAATGAAGGAAATGTATTGAACGATAGGTAATTTTACATACCGTACATTTCCGTTTATCAGTGTGTAAAAGATTATTTTTAACAGACGAAAAAACTGCAGGAGATTTATTGTGTATATTTTTTTTAATATTTAAAGTATACCTATAACTTTATTTTGAGTTTGATATAAATTTTGAAAAATGAAACGTACAATAAGAGTGGAAAAAATGGCAATATGTTTTTAATGTATAATTTTATGATCATATCTTGGAAAGTTATCTATTTTTCTACAGAATTTTCTGAGGTTGATATATACTTTTTTATTAGATACCAGCAACTCGTTCGCGGTTTTACCCGCCTTACATAGTATTACGTGCATTGCGTCCAAAAAGGGCGCATTTCCTTGTAGTCCAGTACAGCGTCTTTTTTTACGATTTTCAGTTCATGCCACCTAAAGATAAATTAATTATCAGGATGAATTGTCAAAAGACAGTAGTTCTAGAATTGTATGAACCTAGGACCATGGTGGGGCAGCCGCACAGCCGCTGTAAATAAGACGGTTGTGGGTTCGATACCTTCTATGGGGATTGAAATATTTTCATTTCATCGCTCTAGTAAAAAGACAAAGCGTGGTATTAACATCCGCCACTCAATAAGCGGAGATTCCAAATATTACGAAGATATTTACAAATAATTATAAATTTCCTCTGCCTACTCTATAATCCGGATACAGCGTAAAACTATGCTAATAAAATATGCTAAGAAGTCACAAATGTTGTAGCTCAAACAAAATAATTTTATACACCTTTTTTGTCTCAAATTTCTCTGTATTTTAATTAAATATTTTGTAATTATTATTTGTTACATAATTTACATCGTATTTAGCCATTGAGATGATTTATATAACTCGTTGCTTGTGGATTTTGAAATGATGTTTACATGTCTCTCTCACATCCTGTGGATAAACAGTGCTTTGATGCAATGAAACCGTCATGAGTCTGAATATTTACCCGCACATTACATTAATTTATATCATAAATGCTTGCACAGAAAATATGAATATTTATTTTACAATAATTCAGTTATCTGAATAAACTAATATATTTTCCTTTGTTATCATATTTATTATCATATGTTAAATATGATTAGTGTAAAGTGGAAAATTTGATACAAAAATTGTAGCTTTGATACTCCCACGTAAGGGGAGAGAAACATCTAAATTTGATTTGAATATAAAAATAAAAATACTTTGGGTTACTATTTTCTAGAAATCTGCAAAGTCGGCTTACACGTGTGATATATATTAAAATTTCATAATACACGTAATGAAAACAGCAAATGAAGCAAATAAAAACAGTAATTCCCGACAGTTTTCGGCAACTTCGTTATGAATTCCGTGATGACGACATTGCGTGACATTTACACTTAATTTTTAACAAATATATATTAGTTTATTATGAAAAGCAGAAACGTATATGGTCGTTTGTATGTAGATGTTTAAGTATTGTCAACATTTATAGCTAAATCTACCACTAAAATTAGGCCCTAGGTATTAAGCTTTTGCTACTAATTATGGCTAAAAAGTCAAGACTAGTCCTTAAAACGAAAAGTTTATAATGATCTGCGATATTTAATTATTACTGTTTTTAACTTCACGCTGTATCCTGCAAATAGCAGGGTAAGCATAGGGGACGTAGTCTTATTACACTCCGTTCCTCATTTTCCGCCGAAATTTCGAAGCAAGCAATTTTATTAAATAATTCAAACGCTCGTCAAGCGCTTGTGCCTCTGCGCTATGATGGCCTCAGATTTTATTATAGGTATATTTAATTTTATTTCTAAATCTAGCACAAATGTTCAACTGTATGATTGTTAATTGAGGATTCTATTCTCATTCAAGTATTTTTATCAATTTTCTATTTCGCACTTTTGTTAGACTCGATACGCAATTGAAATGATAATGCGGGAAGCTGTAAACTAATACTTGACCACCACTTAACTACAAGACAAGTATATAATAGATCAATAAGTACATAATATTATGTAACATTGTTCAAGATTAGGTAAATGTAAATGTAAAAACAACAAATATAAATTGGTAAGGAATTTTATTGCTTCATCACAAACGCGACTAGAGGTAAAGTAACAAATATATGGCAGTGTTTGGAGATATTACATATTCTATATACTAAATTTAGTTCCTGATGGCCTCAACCTTGGGTGGGTGGCTTCTGATGTACTCGAGGGCCCTGACGATGTAGTCTGGGATTGGCACGGGGGTGGGGAGATGGTTTCCCTGTGAAAAGTGATTACAATTATAGTCATTGTTTTCTTTAAGTTTAAGTCAAGGTAATAATTATATTTAAATTAATACTTACAATTGTATAGATTTTTTAAATTATATTATATTATTAGCAATAAGATGTACCTATATAATAGTTGAAGTTAAAAATACTAAGTTATCAGTCTTACTATAAAAAACAAAATAATAAAGAAGTGTTGATAATTATTTTATTTACATCGAAAGTTGTAAATAGAATGACTGACAAGAAGGCCGTAAGCTCGTATGAGGTAAGAAATTAAAATATGATTAATCACTTTCCGGCCACTCTTCAAAGGTCCTTTAGCTACGTAATGTTGTTTTAATAAGTTGGTACATAAATTACGAGGATCGTTTGACCCAGATAGAATGTCGTAGGTTCATTTGCGCAAGAGGCGTGGGTTCACATTTAAATGCCTAGTGTTGAATGTATTTCACAAGATGTTATCAGAATGTTCCAAAATTATAATATAAAGTTGCACAGCATGAAGGTTAATTTTAGATATGAAACATGTGAAATATTATATTTACCTGGGGTTGGTATCCCAATTCGTTGGCAACATATCTGACTTCGTATCTTTGACCATCAGGGCCGGAGTAGGCGTTGGCACCTTGAACTTCGATAGCTTCGTCCTCCTATTAAAAAAAATATAAGCCGAAATTATATATCTCCTTCCATAGGAATATACAAATTTTTAAATAATATAAATATTTGATATAAAATATTTAAAATGAATACATTATACAAAATATCAAAAAGTTATATGATGACGCAATTATATTGTGCTAGAAGGATGTTTTTTTTAATATTTCATTATAAATTTTGACCTTGTGATAACCCACTAAGGTTCACTATATTAATTTATGCACATATTTCGACGACAGGTTCATCTGCTTAATAAATGTCATTTAGTCTGACCTCGAAGACGTACCTATTTATTAGTAATTTATTATTCCTTTTAATTCCACACACTCATTAATATAAGATTTTTATCGATATTCGTAATACAAAATCGAATATTATTAATTATTCGAATATTATCAAGAGCAGGTGTTACAACAGCTCTAATTGTCATAATGTTTAGAGTTTAAAGTCTCATAATTTAATATATTTGAAATGATATATATTTTCGCAAATCACTTATTTTGCTAAAGCTACTATTATAAAATTTGGGCCTTATTCTAAAAATGATTTATATAGTAAATTTACGCTAAAAGCTTAGTCTTAATTTTTTTTTTTAAATATGAATACCGAAAAAAAATTAACAATTAGATTTTTTTTATGCTAGACAATTTCTCAGTCAATTGAGAGTGGACTATAATTTTTTTTTTCTTATTATAGTAAGTTTAACACTTACGCGGCCAGCGTTCTTCAAGACTCCGCTTTCTTGGGCGCTTATTCCATTGCTGGTTTCAAAGGCGAATTGGTATTGGTCGGGGAGGACGTCAGCGTCTTGCCTTACGATGACCGCATCAGCGTCAGCGGAGCGGAGGTGGGCGACGTCAGCGGCAGCGACGGCCACAAGGGCGAGGATTGCTACGAAGGATTTCTGTGGGAACATAGTTTTATGTTTTTTATATATAAATGATAGATTGAGGCGAAGATGAGATTTAGGCTGTCGTGGCCCAGTGGGACAGTGTTTGTGTCAGTAATCGCAATTAGTTGTGGGTTCGTTTGTCACTCGGGGAAACGAAATATTTAGTATTTTAATTTTCTCACTTCCTGATTATGAGACAGATTCCTTCGAGAATCCAGTGGAAATGGGTTCCCAAGTTCCCGCTTTTTATCCTGCTATGTGAATGATACAGCTTAAAGCTAAAAATATATATTATATTAAATACAAAGGCATTACTATTATCACTTATAAAAAGCTTATAAGACAATTATTTTATACTTAGGATGTTAAATACTTGTAAAGGCTCAAACGTCCTTATATGGAGTTGAATGTATATAATATATATTATATTACATATAATATCGTGAAGCTATATTCCTACTCACCATGTTGTGTCAAAGTTAACAGACGATGTGTAACTGTGATTATAAAATAATCGCCTCGCGTTTTATACCCGTTGAAATCATTCGATTATGGTTCTATGTATCGGCATTTGCATTATTTTGCAACAAAGATGCTGATCTTCAATATGATTTGGTTTTTTACAAGGTGAACGTGATTTGTTCGTTTTACGCGGAGAACGGTGAATTTTTAATAAATTATAATACTAGGTGATAGTATAAATATTATTCATTCTAAAAACTCTTCCGCCTATTAACACGCAATGCCTCCAGAATTTCCCTCTGCCTAGAGCGTGAAACTGAAAAAAATATATGGGTAGGCATAGTTATGAATATATTTTTGAAGGAACTTGAACGAATAAAATCTAGTTAGTTCTTAGAGGCCGTCGTGGCGCAGTGGCACAAGGGTGTGACTGCAATGCCACGGATATGGGTTCGATTCCCGCTCGAAGAAGTGATATATTTATTTACGTTTATATTTCTATTTTCTTCGCTTTGATGTCGAGACAAAGCGCGGCCTTGAATTCTGCCACTCTACACGCAATGCCTCCATAATTCGGCAGAAAGTGGGAAACGGAGTGTCTTAAGACCGAGGTTCCCTCTACCTACCCTGCTGTGTGCGGGATACAGAGTGAAGCTAGGTAAGGTAAGGTAACTTTTAAAAATAAAACTTAATATATATGAAGACGTAGCTTGCAGATGTTAAATGTGTACAGTAAGTAAGCTCTCGAGAAATTTTTTCATAGTTTTAATAAATATTTTAATTTTTTTAAGTACTTTATTAGTCCGTTGGGATTAAAAAAGCCATAGCTAGTAACTACTATTTAATTTAAAACTAAAAAATATGATGTTAAGAAAATTACCCTCCGGAAATTACGCTTAAAAAATATACAAAAATACAAATGTTTCATTCCCCAG
This sequence comes from Heliconius aoede, assembly GCA_037355905.1. NCBI lineage: Eukaryota > Metazoa > Arthropoda > Insecta > Lepidoptera > Nymphalidae > Heliconius > Heliconius aoede. The sequence goes on along the minus strand of JBAIZZ010000196.1, from coordinate 474,361 downwards.
ACAGGGAAACGTACCCATAACCGTCGCATTTACGCTAAGTCGCTGTGCCACTGCAGTTGTAGCAGATGAGTCAAGACTTAGGTTTTCTTGCCCCTGCACATGGAGTACAATGTCATTTGTCATAAGTTTCTCTTATTATCTCAATGTACTAGCGAGTTAGCGACCCGGTTGCAGCTACGTCCGCTATTCTAACAACATATTATTAATTAATCTGTGTTACTTTCGTTTTTTAAAAACAATATAATTTAAAAATAATAGATATTTTAAGCTTAAGCTTTAAGTTGTGTTTCAGCAAATTCAAAGAAACAGTTATTACATATTTATTTATAGCAATTTTATCGAATATCATTCTTTAAAATGATGTCTTGTTTGTAGCAAAAATTATACTTTAGCAGTAATATATTTATAGAATAAATAATTTTTCCATTTGATTCATATAAAAAAAATTAAAGATATATGTCAATAGGTCACACATATTACTCAGAAACATAAAAAGGTAGTTTATAAAACCCGTTTCGACTTTTGGCGAAGGAATTATAGATGAGCTGACAATATAGTCTGGCTTCTTGTATGACTACAAAAAGAACCTAATAAATTATCATTTAAAGTTATGTTTTTATAAGGAAATTATGATTTAAAATAACATATTTTCAGTTCGAGGATAACGTTTAAGTAATAAATTATTTTAAACTGATACAAATGATATACGTTAGTCTTTGTACGTTTTATAATAAATAAATATAGCTTACAAAGCTAATAAAGCTTATAGTAAGCTTATTGCATTATATAAATAATAATGACGCATGTGCATTTTCAGTGTTACTAGTTTTGTTAAAATTACTACAACTATTATGGATTCAAATATCCTAAAATTTACAAGTAATTATTTATATTAAGAATTAAATTGATGTCAGTAGTACATAGAAGCTGTATAAGAAAAAAATCTTATCGATGATATTTAAACGTCTAGCAATATAATATTTCCTTGTTATATTTTTAATTCATTTAATCAAAAAATGTATACACACGCCCGGAAAATTAAGTTTGGCAACTTTTTATAAGGTGTACTTCCTGAAATTGGTACACAGCCCTCGTTGTGCCAGAATGACTTGCACTTGACAGGTATTTTTTATCAAGCGGATGAAAGCTGAAATATAAATTATAATTAACGAATATATTGACCAATCAATGCGGGGGCAAATTTTATAAAATTGTATAAGTTTTGAAACAATCCAGCCAAATAACTTTAACAACATTTAAAATATATTTTTAACTGTTCATTTCCGTATAATACACAGTGGACAATCAAAACTAAAAGCTTTTTAAACTTTTTATGAAGGAAAAATTGATCTATTTGTATTCTTATTCCTATAACGCCTTAGAACTTATTCGTACATTTGCAAATTTTACTAAAAATAAAACGGGCTAACAAGGGTCCAGTCCTTCTGTGGCGAAGGTGAGGTGAGGGGAAGGTTATAATATAGCTTATAATATGCACGGTCAGAAGAAAGGCCGCATTTTGCATGTGGTTCTTGATCAAACGGCAAAGCTATGTCTTAAAATCTTAGTCGAGTTTTTTTTGCTATAAATGAAATGACAGTAAATTTTGAATTGTGTGTTACATTTTTTTTATTACCTTTTGCTTTTATACATATTTTGTTGTTGTGTACCATAACCTTTGATCGTGCATGCCTTTCTTGTTCCTGCGTTTTTCTTAATTAACAACAGAATAGTGTACATTTATAATTCGATCCCGGTTATTGAAGTTCGCCCTCACTACACCGTCTTTAATAGAGACGGAAGATTAAGAAGCGTGTCATTTTTAAAGTTATGAAATCCTAGAAACTTCATAAGAACTTTTTTATAATATGATTAAAAAATGTAATTATGTCAAACGTCATATAAACAATACTTTTGCAATATAAAAGGCGGGTCGCGTATTCAAATAAATTATTGTCATGCGACTAATGTAACATTAGGCAACGCACCTTGTTAATAATAATATAATATAATAATATGAGAAATCTTTGAACTTAATACCTATAAACAATCCAAGCTATTATGGCAAGTTAGCTTTTATACCCAGTTCCGCTTCGTGAAAAAAATCTGAAAACTTTTGGCTACTTAGAGATTATACTGAATGCTATATTATGTTACTTTTCATAAGTATTCATTTAAAAATATTATTTTATTTCTGTACTAAGTACACACATAGCGCGTACACATGCGTATAATGCTTTGGTTGCAGGTTCGATGCCTACTCGGGAGATTTATTTTCATTTCCCCGCTCTGAAAATATAGACGGCAGCGATAAGTTTCGCCACTCCACATCCAATATCTTCAATACTGATGGAAAGCGGTGAACACAGTATTTTGACAATTCTTTTCAATGACTTCATTCCTTGGGTCGGGAGACAACGTGAGCAGAAAAAGATATAGTTGTTGTTCTTTATCTATGACATTCCCAACATGTCAGTTCAACACTAAGAAGTTCGGCAATATCATGTAATTAGAAAACAGACAAAGGAGATATGAATATGGTAAAAAAGATATACAAAATATATGTATATAAGTGAGATAATTATATTAAATACTATTCAATTAGGAAATTAGATATCAGTCAAATTTATTTTTGCATTTACAAAGACATAATTTGGCATTTACTATTATTATATGATGAATACCGGCAAATTATTATATTCTTAAATAGTAAAAAAAAACAAAGTTTTTTAATCGGTATGAGAAAAGATATACACATACGTACACACATGTATGCAATATGACCGGTACTAAGATTTTTCGAATGACACTCGGAACCACGTCGGCATCCTAATTGCTAATTATTTTACATTGGAATACAATAACCATTTGTATTTGAAACACAATTTACAGTTTGTATTCGCATTAAAGTAAAAATATATAAAGATGTTTCTACCCGCCCGGCTTTGCCCGCTTGAACTAGAGAATTATTTGTTAACTAATCTGAATTACTTTCGTGTAGTTGCGATAACATTATCATATTAAAGACCATACATTGGATAATAAAGTTTCAGCTAATTCAACAAACAACTATTTATAGCAATTTTGTAGAACAATAAATATATTTAATATTAATATATTTTTTTTATTTATGAACCGATTTATATAAAAAAGTTTGCCAAAATACATTAGTGCAAATTGCACTTATATCGTTCAAGCCTTTTCTGAAATTAACGAACAAACTGAGATATGAAAAAATAAAGTTTAGCCGTGTGGTCCCGGCTTAGAATAGGATCACCCTGGTACTGTCGGTGTCGTAAGAGGCGACTAAAGTACGTGTGGTAGAGTCACGTCGCCAGTAATGGCAACACGCATGGGCAGAGTCGACCGGATTTAATACCACCCCCGGCATTTAAAACCGGCGTGAAGTAGTGGCTCTTGCCACTGTGTTTCGCATTAGGTAATGCCGGGCCCCAGCGCCCAACATCCTCCACCTTAAAGACCGACAACACACCTGTAGCTCCTCTGGTGTTGCATGAGGTCGTGGGCGGCGGTAATCACTACCATCAGGTGACCCGAACGCTCGTTTGCCTTGTCCTCTCCCATAAAAAAATAATAATAAATAAAAAGGATTTTTGTTAGTTGTATTACATTATTATGACACTAATTAATTATTGTCGGCATTGTCGGACGATTGGAACAAATCATGCTGAATACACAAACAAATCATAATGATATATTTCATTATATATATATTCTTTACGTACGCTTATATTATATACCTAATCTTGAACGTAAGATGGCATAATATTTCGCCACAATTACAATATAGATAAATATTACAATATAGATGAATAAAGACGAGGCACAGCGTATGTCTGTAAATGCATGGATTTGATTACCATTCGGTGGAATGAATGGGTTTTATCACTCAATATGCATTGTTTTAAAGTTAACTCCCATCTGCCTAACCTGCGGGACTTAGTGAGTAAAAAGAAGAGAAAGAAGATTTTTAAATTTTCTGTACGTATCTCCAAGAATAATATATATAAATAAATAAAAAAAAAAATAATAAAAAAAAAAAATAATAATAATATATATAAAAAATATAAAATATAAAAAGTATATGTTATACTTACTGAATTCATGTCGTAAGAAATATTCACAACCCGATTAAATACTTAAGTTTATTAATTAATCCAATTTAACTAATTTCGATATTAAACGACGTGCATCTAATCAGTTATTCTTATTTTTATGTAAGCAAGTACAATACCGTCTATTAATTTTATACAGCTGCACGATGCAAGTGTCCAAAGAAAAGCTCATGGCGTATTATTATGCCCGATGTGTTTTGATAAACGTGAGAGAACTTTGAATTTTAAAGTTTATAAAAGTAATAAGTATTTATAACCCAAAGAAGTATTTGCGAAGAATTGTCTTTGCAATGATTAAATTATTATTAATTAATTTTGAAATATGCAAATTATTATTTAAATAACTATTTTAGCTACTAGCTCTACCCTGCACATAAAAGGGTAGGCAGAAGGAATCTAGTGAATAAATTCTATCTGGTTCGGAAGGCAGTTCTGCGAAGAAGAGCCGGGAAGAAACTCAACAGTTGCTCTTTCCAATGTCAATGGTACAATTTAATTATTACATTAATAGGCAGTTATCCTGCATGACATTCAATAGACATGCAGGATACAATTTATATTATATACGAGACAAATGCTCGGCGTTGAGTTCCGTCATTCAAAACGCCATGTGCATACAGAATTCGGCGTAAAGTGAGGAGTGTCTTAATTCTAGGTTCCATCTGCCTACCCTGCTGTGTAAGGAATACAGGGTAAAGCTGATATATTTGATTTAGATTTCTATTAAGATTTTCCATACCCAACTTTCCGCCAAATGATTGATTTCGCATTGAATAGCGAAACTTAAGATCGAGCTTTTGATTTGATGCCAGAGGGAAGAACGTAATATATTAATAAATATCCCCAAGTGGGGATCGCACCCACAACCACCTGGTTACAGGCATACCCTTATGGCCCTGCGCCACGACAGTCTCTAAATATTATTATTATTATTTATTTTATTATACATAGCTAGGATGAAACTAATATAACCACAAGTATAAAGTAACAACTAAAGTCATCTAAGAGATCATATTACAATACAAACAAACTGACCTTATACTTGTATCACGAAGAATTGCCTAAAGAATTTTAATGTACGCTTGAGAGGACGATAAAAAACCAGGGTAATTTTATATCCATTCATCTTATTGCTACAGCTATTGGCCATTACATTCATACCTTTAGATGACGAGGTAGTTTAACCCGAGCTATAACCTTTCTACCCACAAACTTGTAGCATGACCTCTGCTCTGTAACTAACATGATGAAAATCAGGAAAGATATATATATTTTTTTGTTTTTTTTTCTTATTTTTAATCGTTTTTTTTTTGTAAAAGAAGAAGGTTGTCGACTGTATTTTTTTGTTCGTTGTCTCAGAACGTTTGACTGAGTGAACCGATTTCTATTATTCTTTTTTAATTTGAAAGGTCCCATAACAATCCCAATTGTTCCCAATTTAGTGATTACATTATCCATGAAAAAAATCACACGTCTTAAGCAAGCGAATAACTTAACATATTTTTTATTGGAAACTTTTTATTGGAAAAGATACCCTTCTAGGGAATTTTTATGTGAGTTTGGTTCGATTATAGAATCCGGTTGAAGTCAGTTTTTTTTATGTACAACTGATTCAAGTAAACAACTACTCGAATACTAAACATTTTAAAGATTCCAAATAGTTCAAGGTTTTACTCACTTAGTTATTTTAGAGCATTATACTCTAAAATTATAACGTAAATATTCAATCAAGATATAAAAAACACAACACCATGAATACAAAAAGAAGAAGGAAAAGAAACACATAAATTTTTATATCACACTTTATTGCCAGCTCGTTTCTAACGTTTCACGATGCTTGGTAAAAAAATGAAAAACAAACAAAAACATGGTAAAATCGAAAGTCCAACAATTATTCTATAGCAGGTGTTGTAATTTATACTATAGATATAGTATAGATTTAAAATTTCTTGGCAACGACGCGCTCTGCCGCTGCTGGGTGAGATTCGATGTATTTGAGACTGCGGAGGATCAGCTCAGGGATTGCTGGTGGTTGGGGGATGTGGCTTCCCTGTGAACAATAACATATTACTTATACTATGTTTTAACATTTTAGTATCAAAAAAGTACAGTAGAAGACAGGAAAAGTTAATTAGTTTTTTAAAAATCTTCCTGCTTAATAAAATAATTGTTTATCTCATGTTATTTATAAAATAGTTTTGATTGGCAATGTCTCTCGAATTTTGTTGTAATATAAGCGAGTAATAAATAATCTTTAATACCAAATAAATAAAAATAAGAGTTGCAATCTAACGATATACTATATTGTAACAATGAAAAGATCAAGGTTTATTTAGTTTATATGCGAGATGTTATGTTTTTCAAGGAATTTCATCTTAGAAACGTGTAGACATTTTTGCGGTCAATAATGAAGACTCGTTATAAAAGCTTACTTTTTTTAAGATTTAAAAGATAGAGTATTTGTCAATCGAAATTAAATCAACGTAAAAAAATTCAAATTCCTCTTACAGTGGCTTGGTATCCATTTTCGTTGGCAATCCATTGTAGGCTGACTGGGGTACCGTCGGGAGCGTTGTATTTGACTGATCCCTTAACTTCAAGAGCGGGGTATTCCTAAGAAAAATAAAAAAAATAATAACAATTTACAATATATTTTATCAAGCATCGATTCCTACTATTCTTCTGCTTCTAATAATTACATTAAAAATGTGAAAGATTTTAGTGAAACTTTACAGTAGTATAGCTTGTATATCAGAATAACAGATAGGCTACAATGTAATATATGTAAAAATTGTATGTAATTTATTTTAGTTATGATATAACAATGTTTTTAAGCGAGCGAAGCCGCGTTTGGGTCGTTAGTTACATATTAAACCAATCTGCTTGTGGCTAAGTAAAATTTATTGTTAATGAAACGAATAATTTGGTAGCGCGCCCTCCTGTTACAAATATTGATTCATTAAATTACGCTTTGAAGCCCCAACTTAATGTAACATTACTAAATTAAGAGTAAAAACCTTGCGGAAGTCAAATTTGTGACTTATATTCTGAATACGGATACTTTTAAATAAGAAAAAGAATTGATAATTATCAAAATTGTATAAAAATGCATCTTGATTTTAATCGGATTCCTAAATATCCACTTTTGTTTATATATATAAATTCTTAAATAATTTTAATAATTTAGAAAGTTAAAGCCAATTGTTAGAGCAATTTAAAAAATACTTTTTACTCTTAAAATTAAATTAATTTACAACATTATTCTGAGCAACTTACAGAGTTGGAGTTCTTCAAGACACCATCAGCATTAGAGTAGATACCGTTGGCGGTTTCGTAAGCGTATTGGAAGCTGTGTCCCTCGGGGCTGATTTCGTAGGCGGATTTGACGATGGGCGCCTGGGATTCGTCGCTCCTGATGATGTGAGCAACATCAGCGGCGGCGCAGGCCACGGCGACGGCGAGAACTACTAAGAATTTCTAAAAGAAATAATGTTATTGATTATTGAGTAAATAATTATTAGAAAAATCATAGTTAATTGATATTTTCGTTAAGAAATTAAAAAAAAACACCCTCTTAAATTTCAAATTTCAAAAAAAAAACCTCCATCAAAAGTGAAATGAACCAAATCCATAAGATTAGAATTTAAATTATTTGTAGCAGTAGATAATATGTAATTATATTTTATTAAGGAAGCCCTCTTACCATTTTGTTTAGTGGGTTGTAGGAGCTGAATGAGTGTCAGTCTGATTTCAAAATTTCGCCAAAGCCTTTATATAGGTAATACCTGAGTCGAGATGCGAATATATTAGCTTTTTGTTTTGTGTGAACTTGTCGCGTTTGTCCAAAGATATTAGATGCGGGAAAAATATTAGACACTTTAATACCTACTGCCTTAGGTTCACAATGATCAAACAGTGGATAACCTTTTAATTTTTGAATATTATTAAATATAATCTATATTAGGTATTTATAAATATATTAGATGTTTAAGAATAATTTTCGTACTATATCTGTGGCTAATGAATAACGATCAGTTTTTAATAATGCGATAATTTACTTTCAATAATAAAAATCTTAACATATTTTTACTGCTATCATGAAAAAAGTTACGTTTACTGACAAATTTTTGTTTTTTAGTTATACGAGTATTTATTTTTTTCTTTCATACAATTAATTATCTTTTTATTTGAGATGTAATAATCAATCGTAGGTGGATGACAGTTTCCTTTGCTTTGTGTTCTAATCTCACTACGAAACTATGTCACGAGATAACGTCTCATGAGATTTTTTTTACTTTAAGCATTTTTTTAAACTGTTCCATTAATAAAAAGAGTAATAAAATGAGCTCGTGGTGGCGCAAAGGCATGTAGGTGCGACTGTAGTGCGAGGGTTGTCGGTTCGATCCCCACTTGAGGAAATTAATTATTATTTATCATATTTTCGTATTTTCGCTCAGGCACCAAGACAAAATACCCTCTAAAGTGATGAAAGGAAAGTGGTGAACGATGTATCTCAATGCCTCTCTCAATCCCTCTGCCTACCCTGCTGTGTGCGGGATAAAGCGTGAAGCTGATTTGATTTTAATTTAATTTAATTAGTTATGTTATGTTATATATTTTGCATCATAAGAAACTATTTACTTTGATTCCCTATCATCTGCCTATTTTCTAGATAACAAATTAATTAAATTTTTAGCTAAATTAAAAAATATCATGTCTAAAAAAATTAATAATCTATGAAGAACATAATGTGGTATTATTATCGAAAATGTCTGATATTTGGCCAAATGTATGCAAGACGGGTATGTGATCGTAAAGCTCTGTTCTATTTAGCAATTCAAGGTCAATAATCCTGTACCTTTTTTTGTATGTGTTAGTGTACGTTGATGTGGATGGTCCTGCGATATTCCATCAAAGATTTTTAAAATAAAGCAGAATATAGGTATATACTACTTATATATAATAACTAGTACTTTATTTTTGAAATCTTTGAAGAAATATCGAAGTTTAGAAAATTTGCATATCGAATCTTGGCTTGTATCTCCTTTTCCTTATTTTTCTGTAAATTTATTATCACACTATGTCTCAGGTTCAACTGTTAAATAAAGTATCAAGACACTATGCTGTTTCTGCCGACGAAGTTTTGAGCAAAAGATGTGTAGGTAAAAATAAAACTGCAAATTATTAAAAATATATATTAATAAAAACATTGCTATGCATAGTAAAAAATATATAATTTTCAATAACATTTTAAAATATTTAATTGAATCCTTTTCGCTTTACCTGCGCCTAATTCTTATATTTCCAATTTATAAATTGAATACACTCTTTCGAAATGAGTTGATGCAAAAGCTTCACACAATTCCACTCCGTCTAGACGTTCCGGAAATTGATTGCAGATTATTCATATAACCTAATAATTGAAAAGACATGCTTCGAAATCGTGGCGCATAGGCATAAGCGAGTGGCTGCCAACGTGATTCCCACTCGAGGAAATGAAATATTTAATATTTACTCCCACTGCCTACCCTGCTACATGCGGGATTCAGCGTAAAGCTAAATAATAATATTATTTGAATTTTGTTCATATAATATAAATTAATAATAATTTGTAACTCAAATTACACTAGACTGTAGAATTAAATGCCAATTACTTAGTGCACTAGGTTAGGTGACTACAAATTGGCTTGCACTGATTTATTTAGGATCCTAAGCCCCATATCTATCTATACTATTCTACATCTAGTGCCATTGATGCTATAGTATATTCAAAATATCGGTTATTATTATTATTATAATTTATTGAGTAATTTTGACGTTTTTAAATTGAATAATCTCACTAGTTATTAATTAAAAGCTACATTAATATTAGCACACGTTATCCTTATAAGTAGGAATGAGTATAATTAATAATATAAAAGTCTTTTAATAAATGGAAATAGTGTTTTAATGAATATATATGTAAACGATGCAAAAAAATCTATAAGATAATTAATTGACTTAGGCTATTGTGACATAGGTGTGATAAGAGTGTGACTATAGCGTGACGTTTGTTGGTTCGATTCCCATTGGTATTGGGGCAATGGTTATCATTTCCTCACTCTCTCAACACGCATTGTCGCCCAAAATCTGTGCAGAACGAAGTGTCTTAACACTGGGTTGGCTACCCCGATATATGCGAGATACAAAATAAAACTGGAAAAAAGGAAACGAAAAAAAGATTAATAATTTCATAAAAAGAGGCGGAAATGTATGGACCGAAATGTAAAGAGTTGGGATATGATCTAAAAAATTTGAAATATTTCTCAACTCAAACGTCAATCTGGAAGAGGCTAGTTTCGCCTTTGTAAGCTTACAAGATATGTATTAAATAATTCAACACAACTTAACATTATTATGTACAACGGTGGTTCACCAGAAAGTTATAAGATACAATATTATTTAATAAATGACAAATGTGACAGCTGATTAAAATTGAAACCTATTCTAATGATTTTTTGCATTTTATACTTCACTCGTTTCATTCGTTTCAATTCGTTCCCGTTTGTTTTCTACTTCATACGACCCTTACTTCCCCAGTGAACTTCCACAGCTTTTGGATCTAATGACCGCTATTTCCTTTGGATCTAATGATTTAATGACCGCCGCCATCGATGTGGATCGCCGTGTTACTTATGCAATAGCCACACTCTTAACAATCTCTCATAACTCAGCTCTCAGATTGCCCGAACTGACAGAATTTTCAGGGAGAGAATGATATACTTAAATCTATTCAATCTAATCTTAAATTATCCAATTTTCATCTCTGTCTCTTTTATGTTTTTCATATTCATTTATCATCTTTATTTTTCTCTTAGGTGAATTATCTCTAAGCATATTATTTTAACGTATGTTCATTAAATTCAAATTGAAAATATTCTTTATTTAAATAGACTATTATAAAGACTATTTAATCGTCGAATGAACATATAAACAAAAAACTAGCACCGGTTCGGAAGGCAGTTCTGCTGAGAAGAGCTAGCAAGAAACTCAACAGTTGTTCTTTTCATATTAAATGGTATAAATTTTACAGACACATTAAAATTTTATTAGTGGCAAGCTTAAGAACACTGCGAAATTGTATTATATATACGTATACTTGGACCCATAAAAGATTTATTAGCTTCCAAGAGGCGAAAACTTGGCGTAACGAGCTTATCTTTATTTCTCGTTCCTATCGTATGTCTATCACTGTTTTTACTATGACACTGCATATTTTGTCGGACAAACAGAATAATAATAAACTATACTTCAAGGAAATCACACTATATTCATAATATAAAAATTTATTGCATATTTGTCCATATTTTAGTATACAATTAGCATTAAACATCATTTATGGCTACAACGGTCAATGTCAATCAAAATTTACTTCATCAACGAATGCATCGAATGCAAGCCTTCCTTCTACTTTCAAGGATTTCTAACATTTCATAAATTTTAAATATCACATATTTTATTTAAAATTTAATATTTTTATAGATAATGAATTCATATAGTTATAATTAATTTAAGCAGAAGTAAAAGAAATTTATATTGCTAGAGATTTTTTACATTAAAATAAAGTAGACAAAACGCGGCGTTGAGTTCCACCATTTAACATTAAATGTCTCGAACAATAGATGCATCGTTGTGTGCTCTACACTATGATACACCCAAGTACACCCAAGTGTGAGTCTTATCACTAGATTACCTCTTTGCCTTGTTGTCCGGTAAAAAGTGTAAAGTTGCTTAAGTAACATAATTTTTTAATTTAACTATGGTTTTCAGTATTTATGACTTATAATTTTAAACCAAATAATTATATTTGCAAATTTTAAATCAAATCAAATTTTATGGCATTGGCATATAAATATCGACCTATGAATAGAAATATCTAGTATATATAAATATACTAGAATCAAATATTGAAATAATTAATTTATTCTTAAAATATATATCAAGGATTCTGATAGAGCTTCTGCATTGAACTTTTCAATACATATATGTACATGGAAATTGTAACAGACTTATTAAAATAATTGTAAGCTATAAAAATGGAATAAATCATGTTTTTATTTATGTATATTACATTATGTGTAACAGAAATTTAGCATATAATACAAAATAATTTTACTTATTTGTAAAGAAACTGTCACATTGAATTGTAATCTATTGGAACAGACTGAAATTGGATTTTCTATAATAACTAATGTAACACGCATCATATATTCTGCTTCACGTGATGTAGTGTTAAAACATTTTATTCTCCGCTCTCCGCCCGAATTCAATGCTTTATTCCAACTCATTTGTATTCTTCTCCAAGTAAAAAAAAAGTCATCTTAACACCTTAAATGTAAGAATAGAACAATAAAAGTTTCTTAAGTAAAAGTGATAACACACAAGGTTAACCTGTTACATTGTATTGCTTTTACTCACATTAGTAGATACGGCAGACGGTTTCAGAAGTTACCAAAAAAGATCCGTTTACAATATAAAGTTAATTCTTATAGAATGACACGTAATAGCTATTTAATATGACCCTGGCGGAGTGAAACGGCGTTTTACTGATTGTAAGAGAGATGCTTGTGGCTGTGGCTCGATTAGAATTGTTCCCAAGTAGAGACTCGACTTACATGTGTACATTTTCCCGTTACGAAAACTTTTTATATAAGGCTTTTAGTATTTTTCACCTAATCAAAAAAAATATCGTTTTATTTTGCGAACGAAACAAATAACAATAAGTTATTCTTTTAAAATTACAATAAGTTTTTATTTTTAAATAACTGTAGGTTAGTGATGAAAACGGACCATTAGATAACGTGAAGTGATGTATTCGCGCACATCCACAAAAAAGCTGTCGGATTTTAGGCTAAAAGGTCAAACAAAAAAAAAATTTAAAAGGTTATTTTGTAAATTTGCTTCTCACGTACTGGACGTCACCTGACCAGTTCATTAAGAGGATAATACACTTCTGACATTTTGTTCTTTGTAGGAATTTATATTAATATAATTTTAATAGCCTCGTTTTTTTATATTCCACTAGTCGACTTGGGCGGCTTCGCCCACTTGAACTATACGAATATTTATTAAATATGCTTATGAAATTATTTTCAGTTTAGGGGGCGAATTCTGACAAACCACGAAACAAACACATGTTCAATGAAATATTTTGAAGGGTCTGAATTTAATTTTTTATAAGTCGGTGACGATAATTTCCCCCACAAAATTTTCAACGCCTATCTCATATACCTTTAAAAGTTTTCAATTCCTCCTTAATGGATGTCCACAATATGAAAATAAACATCTGTAAAAATTTCACATTTTCTACCATTAGCGATTACGGCTGTGCGTGCGTCTTACTTCAATCAGTGGGAACATCCTCTTTTATATATATAGATATAGTGTCGAGACACTGCGTGCTTCACTTTTTTCCTAAATTCGAGACAAACATGCAATTAAATATATATATATATTTAAATTATTATATTTTTTTTGTTATTTTATTATTATTATTTTATTTAAGTAAAGACGATTGTCTTTACTACGTTTGCCATTATCACGCCTCGAGGCATTTTGTTGCGCAGCGGAATTCAACGCCGCGCTTTGTCTCGTTACCAGAGGAAATAAAAAAATGAACATTTCATTTCTACGAGTGGTTATCGATCCAACAATCTACTAAATCTAAAATTACTTTTTAGTTTATGAAAATATATTATTATTAATTATAAAAAATATTTAATGTACACACAAACTTTTTCCTATTTTATTGTAGTATAGATAATCAAATGATGTTACTAAGAAAAAAAATATGTCAGGTTAGCCCCGACGTTTTAGACTTCTTGATCCGTAGGTAACGAAGAACTACTTTTTGTTTTTATACAAGATATTTTTATCCTACCTCATTACAAAAAATTAAAGCGATAAAATAAATCTTTGAACTTTGTGGAATGTATAGTTTAAAAAATAATATTCTGAATAATATTACTAATAAGTATTATAATATTATAAATAATATAACTAGGTGGCCGTGCGTGCGTGGCAAGCCTGACGTTGAATTTCGCCACATAACATTAAATGCCTTGAAAAAATTCAGCGGAAAGCGGGTAACGGAGTGTCTTAACACTAGATTCCTTCATATATAATAATAATAGTAATAATAACACTTTATAACAATTTTTGACATTATGATAGTGAACGTTCCTTTTTAACCGTAAATATGTCAATCAATCAGTAATTATTGTACATTTTTGATTATCTGCCTTGACATAATCTAATAAGACCGTGACCTATTAAAGATTTATCTATTTTTTAAATATTTTTCCTTGATTCATAGCCTACGCTTCTTCGCCATAATTCTAATAACTTTACAATGTAGCAGTGTAGGTGGAGGAAGTTTATTTATTTATTTTAAATTTAATTTTTATGGAATCTACCATACAAAAATGAATCGTCAAAATCCACTTATAATTGGCGGTGTAATCGCATAATAAACAAGCACACAATTAAATTAAGAACCACCATTTTTTGAAGTAAGTTAATAAATACAATGCATCGCTTCATAAAAAGATTATTAAAATAAACAGAAATTTCTTAGTATTTGCTAAAAGTATTTAAATTCCATTAAAGACGTGGTCAGTAATATAGATAATTATATACGACTTGCTGGTTTGTATAAAATGATAAAGTTGTTTGCCCTAACTGTTCCGGGCTTGTAAAGTTTAAAGTTCACTTTTTGTATTTGTAGGACGCAGCAAGAACACAGCCCGTATGTCTTTATTTTATTATTTGTCTTAGAAAAAAATATATACATACATACATAGTATCTATACATAATAATGACTTAAAACTAAATATATATATATTTTTTAAACTGATTACGACGCCACGACGTCCTCCGTATAGTAATACGGAGGACGTCGTGGCGCAGTGGCAAAAGGGTGCCGCCCGTAAACGCGACGCTTGTGGGTTCAATTCTCACTCGAGGACGTGAAATATTTCTTTACGTTTATATTTCCATTTTTCTTCGCTCTGGTGTCGAGGCAAAGCGCGGCGTTGATGGAGAACGGAGTGTCTTGACACCGAGGTTCCCTCTGCCTAGCCTGCTGTGTGAGGGATACAGCGTGAAGCTGAAGCTGAATACGACAAAATATACTAAATTTGTGAATACTACATTTATTCACATATTTATATATATTCATATAGTTTCCTTTAAAAATTTAAATATATATTTTTTAATTAATACAACGTCTCTGATGTAGTTTAAGTTTTTACATAATTGACTTAGGTAATTTAATTAAGAGCATACGAAAATGGAGAAGCAATGACACGTGATCATTGAGGCTGTCGTAGCAAAACAGCATAGCATCTAACCGTAAACGCGAGCGTTGCGGGCTCATTTCCCACTCAGGGGAATGAATTGTATTTTCATTTGCCCGTTCTGCTAACAAGGCAGTTGAGTGCTTGACACTAAGTTCCCTCTGCGCACCATAATATATGCCAGATACAGCATGAAAACCGCCAAATAAATTATCATTTGAATCCGTGATAAAAAGATGCTAATTAATGAATTATTGATAACAGGTACTACTAGTTGCTTGTAAACTAAATTCCACCGGTTAAATAGATTAAAATAATGAATATAATATATTTTTCTATATATCTTTTAAACAGACAAACATACTTAGATTAGTTAGTAATGCATATATTACATAAATGTAAATGAATAACGCGTTTAACATATTATATAATAATGATATACAATATTAGAATGGTCAAACGGTCACGCCATTGTTATGACCCCGGATTTGACATAGTAATAATAGCCTTAATCGCTACGACCCGCCTGACGATACTCGCCGGCACAGTGGGTCACCTTGAGACAACATACTTTCGTTGCTCTTAGGGTTCACCATTCAAAAAAAAATCAGCGTAAACACTTATCGTGAGGGAATTTTGGGATAAAAAAATTATGTTAATATATATTATAGCCTAATCTATCTTCCAGCGGCAGATAGATCTTTTATCAGGCTTTTATCTCCATAAAAATCAGTTCAACTGTTCCGTAGATTAATTTGGACAATCAGAAAGATACGTATATCCATTCTCGATTTTTAAATTATGTCTACAAACAGACCGACAAAATTGTATAAATCGTTTGTTTGTTATACATATCTTATAAATAACTATATTAGTTATTGTTAAATTACAGATATCAATTTTTAATTATATGTACCGATTTAAATTTGTGGCAACCCTACAGTGTCGATGCGAAAGACTATCCCAAGTAAAGTCAGGTTTGAAATAGCCCATAAATGTCCACTTTAAATAGAAAATATATAAAATTTGTTACGCGATTCCCGCATGCCTAAAATTATATAATAGTATAATGTATTATGTGAACATTGAATACCAAAGTTAAAATATTATAAAAGTATAACAAAGTGTTTAAAATCTGTGGCGTTTCTAGTGCGTGCTTAGACAGAGGGAACCAGGGAATCTAGTATTAAAACACTTCGTTCCCATTAAGACTTTTCCACTACTTACTTTCTGTCTTTATGTAGCGGAAGGGAACGCTACGCTTTGAATTTTACAATTAAAAGAAGATAAAAAAGGAAAATCGCGATGATAACATAAATTAGATGCTGTACTCAGTAAATTTATACCTTATTATTTTTTATTCTATAAAAATATTATCTTATATTTTCCATCTGTATTTTAAATAATATATTTTCTCTAGCAGCTAAGCTTTTCCTCAATATAGCACACAATATAATATATTTAGCTACGTAAAGTAGGACAAGCGTTAAATATTTAACCAGTCTCTACCAAGTCGTCAGCTTAACGCTCCAAAATGTACATGTTTTTTTTTATCAAAATCGATGTAAATAATTATAAAAGAAAGCTAAAATAAAATAACTATATCTGAAAATTTATTTACAAGACTTAGTAGATCTTTTGCATTTACCATATTTCAAAAGCTCCTTAAGTATATTCAAGGATTAAAAGTTCCACGATCGTATATTACGATTGCACACATTTCTTACTGTATAAAAGAACGTAACGTAATTGGTTTTGAATGAAAAGGGGGGGTAATCTGAATTTTTACATATTTATAAGAATGAACATATTACAAAGCCACCCTGGAGGACAATTTATGAACACACTTAGCACAAGAAGCGGGTTATTTAAAGAATAATTCATGAACTCTGTATTAGTACGAAATATTAAACACATATTTTATTCTCTCCGCAGTTCGCCGTCTCGGTATATTAAAATTTTCGTACAATATTTAAAAAAATGTCCTTGGAATAGCTAACGTTGACGTTGAGTTTAAGGGTACTTTATATGTAATATTTTTTAATAAAGTAAACATAATACTAAGATATAATTCGAAATATACATATTATGATGAAAATTTTATACATTATGGAAAATTTGTATAGAAAAATTTGATATTATCAGTTAGTTTACCTTTTATGTACATAGTATATAGTATAATACTCCAATTCACTTTAGTACGTTTGATTGTATAATGACTGTGGACTTAAAGTACGCTCATCCAGAAGTTTATTTACAAAATTTCTACAAAAAGAATCTACAATACACTGTAATCTCAATCCATAGCGTTTTTGTAATCGTATCGCATATGTTTTATTTAACCATGGGGCTGATCTAAAGATTTATTACCATGTCGCCCTCAATTGTAATAAAAATATATAATAATTATACATATACAGTATAAGCGACATCCGCTTAATTACATCTGCGACTTTGAAAATCTCGTCAGCCCTTGTCCTTTATGTTTTAATGACACAAGTTAAGCGATTACAACACAAAATTTGTTTGTGACTCTCATTAGACTAATCACAGTTATCCTACCGCTTAATGAATGTTAAACAATCTTAAATACCTTGTTAAATAATTGAATATCTAACTTGTGTGTTTAGTGGCTCTTTATTAGTTTTACTAATTTTAGTGAGACTATAGATGTTTTGAGTGTTTACTCGTATTAATGATAAGAATTTCACCTTCACAGATATTTTTGTATGGTTTAAAGTTGAAAGTTAGTCCTTGTAAAACTTATAAAACACTTGTTGACGCTTTTTTTGGATAGTGGAAATTTGTAAAAATCTCCTTACAAGGGATGCTACAGAGGAAACCCACCCACACAAATAGATACCTCTAGGGTAAATCTCACCACCACCCTACATAGTTATCTACAGTTGGGAAATCTTTGTTTCAGAGAGCCCATCACCTCTGCGACGCTGAACACCTAGGGAACGAGCTTCGGTTGGTGAATAATGCCCTTCATCAGAACAAGCTGCTAGTTCCCCGCTAGCGTTGTCAGAAGACCAACAAGCCACCCACGGTATAGAGACAGCCGGCACTTCTACAATGTGTGAAGAGGGTTACACAACACATAGTTATATTCAAGTATTTTATACATATTTTACATATTTTTTGTTTTTAGTAAAATCTACCTAAAAAGATACCTTTTAGAAGGTAAGGTAATAAAGAGAGCTAGAATGTCTAAAATGTTCGGGCGTAACTTTAGACGCAATATAGGCAGATTACCCCCAATCCTGCAATTAGCTCTTACCGTTCTTATTCTGTACCTACACTAGTTTTAGTTGCGAATTTCTCTTGAGATTTCATTTTGACGCAAGTTATTGGTGAAACAGTAAGTTAAACATTTTTTTAGCAAAATATATTAATTGATGACTACAATTTTTAACTGTGGCGCTGCGTGATAATTACTGATTATAATTCAGACGGTTGTGGCTTATATCCCATCATTGAGCAAAGTAAAAAAATTGTTTTTTTTTTATTTCCGCTCTTGGCAGATAAAGCTCCGAGTTCTAGCTCTAGGGTTTTAACACTAAAGGAAGCTTCTCTTTTTTTTCAGCTTCCTCTAGTGTTAAAACCCTATATTTCGTTCAGGTATTGCGTATTGAGGGATGGAATTTGCCACGTTACTACAAAATTAAAATACTATATTACATATTGAATTTCCTCGTGTGGGAATGGAACTTACAACCTGTCGCGTTTACGGTCACACGCTTTTACTTGTGCGCCACAACTGGCCTTTATTTATCTTTTTTTTACAAATCAACAACCAAATTTAGAAATGGACAAACATCAATTTGGTTGTTCAATATTAGTAGATGCGACTCACGCCTCGCAGCCTCCGTGACAGCTCTATGGAGATTAAGCCGAGATTAAGTTCAGATTGTAGGTATATTTGAATGCTCAAATGTTTGTTGAAAAACGTTACGGTTTTCGCCTCCCGTCTGCGATAAGAAGCCACCGCCTTCATAGACATTTCTGGAGAAAATATAAATATTATTGTCAGTATTAAGTTTACAAATTTGTGACTCGAACGTGACGACTTTGAGCAAAATTTTAATCTTATAGGCGTCTTTGAATGTAAATTTGAAAATTATAAGACTATATGTATTCAGGAATGGTTTTTTTTTCAGCTTCACGCTGTATCCCGCACACAGCAGGGTAGGCAGAGAGAAGGAACCTCGGTGTTAAGACACTCCGTTCCCCGCTTTCTGCCGAATTCTGGAGGCATTGCCTGTTGAGTGGCAGCACTCAACGCCGCGCTTTGCCTCGATACCAGAACGAAGAAAAATGGAAATACAAACGTAAAGAAATATTTTACTTCCTCGAGTGGGAATCGAACCCACAACCGTGTGTTTGCGGGCGCCACCCTTGTGCCACTGCGCCACAACGACCTCTAATTTTTTGTTTGCTTAGCAAATTACGTGAGCTTTTATCTATTCAGAAATAAAAAATAAATCAGCTTTACGCTGTATCCCGCACACATCGGGGTAGGCAGATTTTCCCAATTACGTATTAAATGGCGGATATCAACGCTGAATTTTCGCCTTGATCCAAGAGCGAAGAAATAAAAATATTAAGTACTTAATTTCCTCTAGTGGAAATCGAACCCACCTGTCGTCTTTACAGTCACACGCTCGTAGACATTCCGATATATTAAGTTAAATATTCGACGCTAAGAGATTAGAAAAAAATTAATATAGAAGAAAGATCAATTTCATACGGCTTATCTATTATTAAGATATATAATTTTATATATATTATATTAATAGTAAGTTATGGAGATGTAGAGGCACGTGCACTATGTTACTCTAGATCTCTATAACCATGAAGCTTGGTACTGAACCGACACGCAATAGTTTGAATTAAATTGAAATTTTCTGAGAAATATTAATAAATTTTAATTTAGTAGGGATTAGTATTTCAAAAACATTTCCCTGCCACACTTAATTTTAAATAATGCCTTGCGGGCCACGCGTTGCTAATCCCTAATATATGGGCAATAATATAAAAAATAATTACACTTTAACAAAAATATTTAGTTATACTTAAATGATTTGTGTATCAGTAAACATTATTTCATTCTTATTATTGCTTGTCATTTATTGGTAGCGTAGAGGCGCATAGTGTGACTGTAAGCGCCACAGGTTGAGGGTTCGATCCCCACTGGAGGAACTGAAATATTTATTTAAATTTCTATTACCATTTCCTTTGCTGTGGTGTAGAGGCAAAGTTGCGTTGAGTTCCGCTCAACAACACAATGCCTCCAGAATTCGGCGGCAAATGTGACGGAGTATCTGAACACTAGGTTCTGCTAACTCTGCCGTATGCGGGACACAGCATGAAGCTAATTTATTTTTATATTTTTTTACACATTTAAATTATATCAAAATTATGTTTCATTTTTATTAATCTACTAGCAGCCCACACTGTCTTACCTCACTAGAACTGCACAATTATTTATTAAATAATGTGAATTACTTATTCTAATAATATTAACATATTAAATACTTTTCTCTTATTTATACATTAAACAGCAAAGTTTCAGCTAATTCAATAATTAAGTTATTTTGTAACAATTTTTTCATCCAAATATACTACTATTACTTCATATTCATATTACTTCAATATTTATGAATCTATTTAAGTAAAGCAAACACTAAATGTGTTACATTTAGTGTAGCCTCGTGGCGCAGTGGCACAAGGATGCCGCCCGCAAACGCGACGGTTGTGGATTCGATTCCCACTCGAGGAAGTGGAATATTTCTTTAAGTTTATATTTCCATTTTCTTCGCTTTGGTGTCGAGGCAAATCCCGGCGTTGAGTTCTGCCACGCAACACGCAATGCCTCCGGAATTCGGCAGAAAGTGGGGAAAAGAGTGTCTTAATACCGAGGTTCCCTCTCTCTGCCTACCCTGCTGTGTACGGGATACAGCGTGAAGCTGAAAAAAAAAATGTTACATTCATGAATGTATCCCGACTGTATTCCGATATTAATTTATTATATATATCTTCTATTATATTTTTCTAATTTAATAATAATATTAATTCCCCCCCCCCCCCCCCATTGTGTTCCCAAGCAAGCCTTCCAAAAGACCGGGTTCTTTTGAACCCGTGAATTCTGAAAGAGAAACATAATATTAATAAAAATATTTATATATAATAATAAAATATTAATAAAAACAGCAGATTTGAGCAGCCCACTCAATGATACTTGAGTTTTGAGTCTCAAGCATCGCTGTTTTTCAGTTACACCTTAGAAATTTTGCTCCCTGCGATGATAAGCGGGTGCAAATGAGAATGTACAACAAACTCACAACAAAAAATAATTAATTGTTATATTTAAAGGTATGTAACATTTTTGACAAAAATAAAAAAATTACTAAACAAAAAATAAGATAGATATACGTAATATTTTTTGTATATTAATAGATTTGCTAATCTAAATTGACTTTTTATGAAAACCACTAACGACTATTAACGACACCAGTCATCACTAATTGTGTATTTTGTAAATATTATATTATTTTAAAATTAAAAAACAATTAACTACAAAATATATAAATACATATTATTGCATTAGGAAGTGCACAGTGCACTATCGCGATTAACGCCCATCGTTCTAGATACTCTAACGTTCATAAATATTATTTTATTTTAACTTTTATTATTTTATCGCGAGTGAAACAAATTTAAAATGCCAATTGAAACTTTTGTATTCCTCGATTTGGAAGCCACAGGCCTACCTGAGAATGAAAATAATCAGACCAAGATAACAGAGCTGACATGCTTGGCAGTGTCACGGAAAGATATCATCGCAACCAAGGTCGGGGAGATACCTCCGATGCGCAAACTAACTTTCCTCGTCAACCCGCAGAGAAGGTTACAACCCACTGCACAGGCAATGACTGGCCTCACGGAGGAAATTTTAAGCCAACATCCCGTTTTCAAAGACAGAATAGATTGTATCAACGAATTCCTGAAGCTCCCCAAGCCAGTATGTCTAGTTGCTCATTCTGGACGCAGGTTCGATTTTCCGCTATTGAAAACTGAATATAAAGAAGCTGGTTTTTCATTACCCGATGATTTGTACTACATTGACTCCATGGATGGTCTTAAATCCGCATTAAGACATATGCGTCTCTACGCAAACGGTTTATCTTTGAAAAGTATATATCAAGTGTTAGTGAAAAAGGAGATAGAAGGTATACACCGTGCTGAGGTCGACTGTCTAATGTTGTTAGAATGTGTCATAGCAAGTAAAAAATATTTTGTAAGATTTTCCGACTTAAATTGTAACAAAATGACAAATGTCAGAGTTTTTCGTTGATACATTGAAAGTTTTTTGTATTATTAATATATTTTTATATAATAATAATAATGTTTAAAATATTTTTTTATGTTTATATTTTATTATAGATTTAAATATATTTACGTTATGCTGAACTTATAGACAAAAATAAAAACTTGGTAATCACATTTTTTTTTTACTTTCTGCCCAATTAATTATATATTATATGCGGAGAATAAAAGCGAATTAAATAATACAAATCAAAATCAAAATACCCTGAGTAATAATTGAACTAATTAACATATTTAAAAACAACGATACTGTTCTCATGTAATTTCAAAATTTATAAGAATTTGAGCACAAAGAAAGAGTTTACTAAATAACTGATTTCATCATTATTTTTCATAATAAAAAATGTATATTTTTGAAATAATAATCAAACAATTTATATAAACGTTATATCTAGATAAAATAATATAATATACTTCAAAATATCTTTTCGTCCAGTATACCTCAGTGCCAGAAGTCGAAACAGAAGAAAGGTCCTCGAATGGCGACCACGTCTGGGCAAAAGGAGAACTGGCCCTAATACCAGGTGGACTGATGACCTAAAGAAGACAGCGGGAATCCACTAGATTCAAGGGACGTAGGATCAATCATTAGAGTAGACCAATGTCCAGCAACCGACTTTAAAAGGCTGATAGATGAAACTTGAATGTTAATGTTTTCTATAAGCAACTAGATCTAGATTTTGACCTTACTCAGTTAAATACTATAGACAGACAAATAGAAAAGACAGATAAATACTATAAGATATGATTAATAAGCTAATCAGCCGAACTCAGAGATGTCAATTTGTTTAACGCACATTAAATCGGCACATATTTAAAATTTAATGCCCATATACTCCCATTTAAATTCGTTATTAAATTGTAGATAAAAGAATTATATATATAATATATTAATTTACTATATTTTTTTTCTGTATACATACCTAAGTAACTAATGTTAGGTAAAGAAAATTAAGCCACACCAACGCATGAAATACGTATCATCAGATCTCAATTCTTTCATTAAGGCGTGCGAATTCAAATTGGGGAGAAAATTACCTCTTTTTGAGAAAATTAAGCTTGCTTTCCATAGAAAAGTATCAGATACATAAAGCTTTAAAAGTTTAACTAATCATGTGTAACATCTGCAGTTACCGTGGTGTAGATGTAAAACACGATTAATAGTATTAAAAAAATGTTAACAGCTATAAAAAAATCGATGTATCGATGCCTTATTAGAGGAATTTAATAAAGCTTCACGATATATCCCGCACAAAGTAGGGTGGGCAGAGGGCACCTAGTGTTAAGACACTCCGGTCCCCACTATCTGCCGAATTCTCGAGGCATTGCCTCGACACCAGAGTGCAGAAAGGAAATTATTAACGTAAATAAATATTTCACTTCCTCAAGTGGGGATGGAAGCCACAACCGTCGCTTTACAGTCACACCCTTATGCCGCTGTGCCACGACGTTCTCTATTTATATAATAAAGCAGTTTATAGAAAATGGTCTCAAACTAAAGGCGACAAAAATAATAATCGCAATTATTATGGCAGTGTTGACAACAATGATTGTACCTATACAATTATTTTATTACGAGTATATATCTTGTTATATATATATATATATATATATATATATATATATATATATAT
>JBAIZZ010000196.1:340700-449852 GCA_037355905.1 Heliconius aoede | reverse complement strand
TATATATATATATATATATATATATATATATATATATATATATCAAGACGATGTTTTGATTATCGCGTTTGCTCCTGGTTGTATATTGATAGATTGAAATAATTTATACATAATAGTACATTATATGATTTTTTCATAGTTTTAACCAAGTACAGAACTATATTTATCTCGTAGAGGCTGTAATACTTATACAAAATGTTTATCATTTTGAGACAAGATGTTTGCTATCCTAATGCGTCTTCAACTTCAACATACCGACGACGCAAGCAAAATAGTTATTAAATCACACATTTATAAAATGTGTAATCTTTCTTTACTAACTCTGCAAAAAAAAATAACAATTAAAAATTGTACTCGCTATATTTCAGTGATACATCAAGTTAAAAGCGCGTTTAAATTTAGATTGGGGAGAACATCCACGTTTGAAAGAGTCGCGATTGGCTATTGAAGACGATTTCCGTTTGAAACGATAAAGTG
Source organism: Heliconius aoede (assembly GCA_037355905.1). NCBI lineage: Eukaryota > Metazoa > Arthropoda > Insecta > Lepidoptera > Nymphalidae > Heliconius > Heliconius aoede. The sequence continues at coordinate 449,375 of JBAIZZ010000196.1, read as the reverse complement.
AACGTTCAATCAACAGATGTATCTGAAAATTCTATTGACATATAGATAAGGTTTTCAGTGAAAATACAGCTTAACCTATATTACATTTTTTTATATTTATTTATATGGATAAAATTTATAATCTGTCTATATCTTTCTGCCCGTATTCGACATATAGTGTTTGAGTGACGGAAAAGTAAAATATTTATATTATTTCACCTTGTGCGTAAATCCCTTTAACCATGGTAATATCAGGAAGTCAGGCATTTTCCAACTACGTCACGACACGTCTCTGACTGATGAGTTATACTTGTATTTAAAGTTTTCATATTTTCCCTCGCCACCAGAATTCTATCGGGGTCCATCGAGAATCCTTTCAACTCATAAATTGATAAGTCTTCGCTATCTTAATAAACAATTTGCATAACCGACTATAGTACTTGTGTTTAAGGTTTAAAATTCAAATGAGGCGTAAAACGCGGGTACGTTATGAACTTTAATACTGAACATTGAACTTAATTGACCATTGATAAGGTCGAAATTGCAATGTACTATCACTTTTGGTAACAAAGCCATTCGAGCTCATTAGGCATGCTTTTGGAACTTCGAGTAGCCTCCCTTACCGAATATAAAACTGCTTATTGAGCGAAATAATTGACATAATCAGTTAAAATAAATGTAATTTTATTGGCCTATTTGTTTCAATGTTCTGCGTCTATGTTGGTGGCTTAATTTGTACCGTGACTTTGAATCGGATCGGAACTTTTAAGTATATGAATAGATAAAGATAAAACTGACATTAATTAATAAAATTACAAAATATATCTACTCTAATAAAGATACTCATACGACTTAATAGGTGATGAATTAGTTGATTGTCCAGTGTGATACTAAAATTACCTAGTGTAAATGAAAACTCAATGCCGCGCTTTGCGTTTATACCATAGCGAAAAAATAACAATACCAAATATTTGATTTCCTCGAGTGAGAATCGAACCCACAACCTTTCGTGTTTAAAGCCACTTGTGCCTCTGCGCCACGTCTGGTCTCTGAACGAATGTTTGCAATTGCTATTGCAAATATTCCCAGATATAGCAAACGTTACATTATCAAATTGATATTCTGGAAATAGAATTGAAATTTCATGCGCCTCGCAAATTTTAGTGCGCAACGGAATGCGCTCAGGCGAGAAATGGAAAACTTTTAGAACCACAACTTCGTCATAGCCGAGAATATTACTCACGATTAGCCGTTGCGATATCTTTACTATCAAAATGTATTTGTAATTAGTGATCTCCATTTATGGTTTGTTGGTTAAAATTAATCAAATACAGATATAATATCAGTTAAAACACAATAAATACGTTTTAATTATTAACTACTCATCCCTATGCTAGGTTAAATTAAAACTGTATTTTTTTTTACTTTTTCCTTTACATTTCCTAGCATCGGAATATCGGAAATATTCCCTCAAAGGAATGGGATATGAAACACATTTTTAATCGCAATTTCTCAAAACGGCTATATGGCATTTCTTTCAGAGGAGGTGCTTAGCAATACATTCAACTAATACTTTGTTTTATCGAACACCTTTTATGGACAAGTGTTACCAAATGAAAAAAGGATTTTTTTATTTTTTTGTATATTAATTACTACTAAGGCAACTAAAGTTTACCCACTTATATGAGCAAAACCTATATTTATATGATTTTTAGTGTAATTTGTGCAGGTTTATCATAGGTGCGTGTGAGTTCGATTCCCACTCGAAGAAATAAATTATTTTCATTTCTCCGCTCTGATAACAAGACAAAGCGCAGTATAGAGCTCCAGCACTCAAGCAGAAAGTGGAGAATGGAGTGTCTAAGCACTAATTCCCCTCTACCTACACCGTCTATAATTATATACTCTAAGCGGGATACACAGCGTGAAACTAAATAATGAAACACGATGCACCTGTACCTGTACCTTGTATTTAATAAAACAAAACACGATTACATTTGTAGCTGCTCGTAGCCGCAAATGTACATTAGTGGACCTGGAATCCAATTCGCAATGGAACAAAAGCTAAGTGTTTGCAGCTCTAATTGTTAACGGTTTTATAATTCTAAGCGAGAATTAGAAATTTCTTATTGCATCTATACACCATACGTATATTTATTATGGAGGGGAATCGCAATGGCCAACTCTTTGCGTTATTAATGGTGGTTATGTATTTCTTTCCACGTGTATTACGTACGAGTATGTATTCATTGAGGAATAAAAAAGTTTTTTTTTATGGGAGAGGACAAGGCAAACGAGCGTTCGGGTCACCTGATGGTAAGTTATCACCGCCGCCCACGACCCCGTACAACACCAGAGGAGCTACAGGTGCGTTTCCGGCCTTTAAGATGGAGATAGACGCGCTTTTTGAAGGTAATGTCGTATCGACCTGGAAACACCGCCGCGGGTAGGCCATTCCACAGTTCCTTGGAAACGGTACGAAATCGTACGAAACAGTAGTGGAGTGCCACGTATCTAGGTGGAGTGGATGATATTTGAGCTTATGACGTATTGTACGGTTAGAAAATTCGGCGGCACGTAACAGGTCAAATAGTTCTTCAGGACACTCCTCATGATAAATGCGGTAGAAAACGCACAGCCAAACCAAAATCAAAGTGTCAAACCTTAAAAAATCGAATTATAAGAATTAGAAATAAAAAAAAAAAAATAGAATACACACACAACAAAGTTCTACAATTCTTAAAATAAATATAACATAATAAAATATAATATAGTACAACGTGTTACATGAAATATTCATGTAATCCACTCATTAATCTATCGTCGAGTTATGGCCATCGAAGTCGTAAAAACGTGAGAGCTATTTCCACCTTTATCAGTTGTTTAAAGTTACTGATATAGTATAACTTATTTGTTTTGTACGTATATGCTTACCAACCAACCGATTAATAATTTCCCGCCGTATCCCGCATAAAGGAGGGTAAACATAGGGAACCTAGTACTAAGACACCTCGTTCCCTATTTTTCATTTAATTTTTTAGAGATTATCATATATCGTAATCGATCGGTCATCATAACTCCGCTTTGTCTTGTTGTCAGAGGATGTTATCAGAGTGAAAATTAATGTTATTTATTATGTTGAGAAAAGAATTAAAGTAATATAATGCTAGAAATGTTTGACTGCATACGTAATAAACGAGGTTTATTACGTATGCAGTCAAACAACTGCGCCATTAATAATTTTATTTTTTTTATTTTATCTCACAAGTACCTGCAAGTTATACGAGTTTCAATAAATATAAATCATCTATCATTTTTAAAAATGGCGGTAGATACAAAAACATAAATGTAAGTCACGATGAATGGCGGTCGGACTGCGATAAGCTCTTATATTGCACGAAGTGTACCTTAAATTACAATATTTTAAAGGTGTTAGAGATTGTATCAATAAGGGTTATTTTTGATAGTATTATTTCGGCTACGTTCAAAGTAAACACAATATAGATAAAATTCAATTAAGCTAGCTGTTTATCGTGTGACAGTGGAAGGATGCACTCGATAACTAAGCATCCAAATGAAATTGATAACACGCAGACAGTACAGGAAATCTGATAATATTAATTATCAATGTGTCGTATTGTGTCGAGAAATTATAATAAAAAATATCAGTGGTTTTACCGATGAATAGTTCACTATGTCCCTTTATATGTGAGCGTCGCCATGCCTACTAAAAGGCCGACCCCTGCGCCCTGGAAACTTTGCACATGCGCAAAGCGGCGGTAGCACAGAAAACAACGCCAGACGTGGCGAGCTCGGGCCTACTACGCTGAAACACTAATAAATAATCATTTAAAGGAATAAAAAAGCATATATCACTGTAAGCTTTGAAGTGAATGTCAAAACAAACCAGCCCGTCTGCAATGTAAACATGAGCGAGCGTAAAGTATTACTCTTTATACTCTCTGTGATTTTTTATTGCATGTACAGTGTTCACATGTGGTTTATGAAGGGCAATGTGAGTGAAGAAAACCCTCTGGAGCCGACTCCGATCATTGGGAAGCCAAATGTACAAACTAATATTTCACGCGCAAACCATGGAGTGAAAACAAAAGTGATTCCTTTATTCTTGAAAGACGCCTGTAGCGCTTTGGAAGTATTCACCAAGAAGCCGCAGCGGGATAATATAAGACCGACGAAATCTAAGGAGATGGATCTCGAAAATAACACTATAACGGTTATAGGAATTACTGTATTTCTAGTCATTTTGTTACTCAACGCGTTGCTCGACGTGCTCAAAGTGAAAGAAGAAGAGAGAGCCAGACGGAGATTAAATCCTGACGGAGAGAGAAGGCAGTCCTTGTCAGAGTTTGCAAACAAGAAGTCGTTGCGGCGGGAATCCAGTAAATTCAGCTTGCAGCTATTCCAAATCGCTGAATCTGTGGTTTCTTCCAATGAAGATAAGGACAATAAGAGACGTCGTGAGGCCCGACCGTACACTCGAGGGGAGTCAATTAATTCGTACCTAAGTGAAAAGAATACCAAAGTCGATCGTTCCGCACCTGCATCTGTTGGCGAAGCTCCAAACGAACCGCGACTGGTTAAACGGCAATCTATAGCCAAATTATTCGGTAAGTATTTTCTTAAATAATTGTTTTTTAATCTATGTATATTTAACTAAACAAAAAGAATTTAATTTTCATATTGAGTTTTCTATTAATATATATATTATTGATACGCTAAGCTTGAATTTGTATCGAAATAAAAACAAATTGAAATATCGCGTCCCAGTGCTAACTAGCTGATTCGTTTGTAAGTGAATTAAATGACAAAAATAAAAGATATGAACGAAAATATTTTTGTATTTTATATTATAAAACCAGAATTTTAACTGCATTCTGAATTATTTTAAATAGAAAAAAGAAGAAATACCAGAAAAGTAGCTTTAATTTTTCACTATTCTTAGATACGTTTATGTATCTTCTTTCTGTATCTTTTAACTGATCTTTCTATATGAAGTATACAAATATAGTTGTTTTATCTGCAAAAAATACATTTTTGTAATTTAAGTAAATTATAGATACGTTATATTTACAAATTCAAGCTATTAAATAAATGTCTTTAAATGTATGTAAATGAATGTTAATGTTTGTACTCTAAATTTAAATTATCTGTCCTATTTCTTTGTTTCTTTTTTCTTACAAGGCCTGTCTGACGACTGAAAATGTAATTCAGGTAAAGAGATTTCACAGTTTTAGTTAGAAATACACGCTTAGATAGATATTTCATAAAATGGCCTCATATGCTTTAGTTTCATTTAGTAATTAGTGGTTTGTTTATATTTGTAATAACGCACACTTAAGTGTATGATTCACACTATGTATTGTAAATAAAACTTATAAAATATTATGAAAACCATACAGGCGTAGTTTCAACGTGCCTGTATTCTATGGTTTTGGTTTGAACTTCATCTCGGGGAAAGTTTATCAAATTGTTTTTTTTTTGTTTTTATGTCTGCGCGCACAAAACTAAATTTGGTCACTAAAAAATAAAAAGGGAGAATTTGTTTTTCTTCACTCCACAAAAACTGAGTTTCCATACAATGTGCCATTGGCAAAGCGATTTTGTGCTAAACTGGCTCGTTCGCCATAATTAAAGAACGCCATAATTAAAGAATTCTTCTTTAACTTTAAGTTTATATTGGAAAAAAAAAGCACTTTCAATTTTCTTGACTTACAATATTGTGTTATTTATTTGCTACATTATAGAATACTATGGAGACCAGTCGTGGCGCAGCGTGCGACTGTAAACGTGATATGTTCGTGTAAATTCGATTCAAACTCCAGAAAATTAAATAATTTTCATTTCATCACTCTGGTAACGAGGCAAAGTGTGGTGTTGAGTTCCGTCACTAATCATGCAATGTCATACAATAGAAAATAGAATATTTTAAATCTTAAGCATACCAATAGTACAGCTTAAATATAACTTTAGTATTACTACCTACTTATTATATGAACCGTCATTCGCGTTCATAGATAGGCTCATAAAAGGTTTCTTATCTTACGTAGGTACTGCTTGGACTTACAAGTTAAGCTCAGCTTTAAAATATATAATATATGAATACGAGATTGAAATAATATATCAGTTATTTTTACAGAGACAAATATCATTAGACATATAATATAATTTACCCTTAAAATTTTTACACCTATTAGGGGCTAACTTCAAAAATGTTAACAATCTAATATATATTGAAGTTAATTATGTCAACAGTGAATTTAAATGCATTTAAAAATGAATAGTTGCTTAGTCAATATTACTATTTAAACCTTAGATATAAGTTGTAAACTGTACAGAAGCATACCATGTTGGTAACAAGGAAACTGGTGAATTATATCAGTATTTTTTACTTTGTAAAGACTTATATATTATAAAAAAAATAATTTTTTTCGGCTTCATGGCTTTCTCGCAAGTAGTAGAGTAGGCAAAGCGCGAAAACAGAAATACAATTGATTCGTCCGAGTGGAAAAGGAACCCACAATAGTTATATAACATAACAATCTAGCAGTGTAGCACTGCGCCACATTGCCTTAATAGTATTTATTTTATTTACACTTGTTTACAAATTCAAAGACGAAATATTTTATAAGAAAGTTATTTACTACTTTTTAATGAAACCTTTTGATTTACGGGTTACACGTAGAACGGTCTAATTTGAAGCCATATTTAAATTTATAATACAGTTTTTTTACTGGCAATAGAAGGTATATATAAACGTGACAATGGATCTCGCCACCCAACATTTTACCTAGTTTCTATAGAATTTTGAGATTTCGCTGATTTAAAATAATTAAATATTTTTAATTTGACCGAAGTCAAGAGGTCAGAAGTTTGCAATAAAGTGGTCAAGAAAGACATTCTTTCTTGACCACTTTCTTGCCCAAAATATATTATATTTTTGTACCACAATTTTCATTACATTAAACATAAAAGTTTAATCTCATAAGTAAATATTACTTGGTGGTCTTCATTCAGATAGAATGAATGTTCATTTCAAATCAGTGAATGATATTAAAAATCAATATAAGTAGAAAAGTAGCTTCATTATAAAAATTGTGTTAAAAATACCCGTATCTACCAAAGCTTTGGTTTTAACTGACAAAAATCAGTTAGTAATTTTAACCTAAATCTTCCTTTTGAATTGATTCAAAATGGAAATCTTTAACTCAGCTTCACGCTGTATCCCGCATGTTCCAATGTAGGCATTAGGAGTCTAATGTTAAGAAACTCCACTCCCCACTTTCGCCGAATTCTGCAAGTATTGCGTGATGAGTGGCGAAACTCAACGCCGAGCTTTGCCTCAAATCTTTAACGATTAGAATTTGTGTACTATCTCCATTTTTATTGTTCTTTAAAAGAAATATTTTTTTGATATAATATATTTTTATTAGGAGCCAGACCAGCACCGATGGTGCGACGTTCGTCTTACCCAGCTTTGTCCTTGAACCCTGAGATTCAAGCACTAATGCTGGGCAGCAAGCAGTCATCCTTCGACAGTGACGATGAAGGCGACGGGAAAGGTCGACGAGTGAGAATTATACGCAGGTTTTAGATATCTTTCCTATATTTTATAGCACAATCATAATTTTTTGTCAACGTATAAATGAAGTTTTATATCAAATTTCAAATTTATAGTGTTGTTTGTGATATAATAATTATGAAAGATTTCATTTTAGATTGTTAAATATTCATGTTTTATTCATGTTCATACTATATCACTAAGTTTAATACTATATACTTACTTTTACTGATTATAATACTTTGCCTAACTAGTGAATTCTCGATGTTTTAATATAATTAATTACACAGCAGGGTAGGCAGAGGGAACCTAGTGCTAAGACACTCCGTTCCCCACTTTCTGCCGATTTCTGGAAAAAAATATATTATATCTGTTTTTTAAAGCTTGTATTCTTAACTGTAAGTAATATAATGTAATTAAGATATTTTTTATAGAATATTTAATAGCATTTCTGTTTAAAAAATAATACGAGTATATACTTGTACCGTATATATGAAATAATAAAGCTATATCGATTTATCTAACAATGCCTCTTACAGCATTTTAATTGTAAAGTGTTGAAATAAGCACATCTTAAATCTGTCAGTTTGTACACTTTAAGAGTAAGTGAAAGAAACCATTTCAAAAGTATCAAAATTATCGATATTTTTAATTATGACGTGCCTAATGTAAGAAGTAGATTCTTGTATTATCAAATATTTATCTAGTTATTATAATCATTTATTTGTATGTTTCTAAAATCTGTACTATATTATATAACTTAATATATATTATTAATTATGTATTAAATGTTAAAAAGCTTCTATTACAGCTTTCTTGGGAAGTTGGAAAGATTGATGACAAAGCGTGGACCAGTGAAAAGACTTGGCTTGTCTCTTGACAAAAGATATGACAGTATTTACTTGTTATCTTTAAGAAAAAACATTGTAATTTTAACAACTCTAGTCAATATAATATATTGCTAATAAGTTATGAAAATGTGTGGTTTTGATTAGGTTAAAAAAATCTCTATAGACTGTAAACAACGAAATTTGTTTTTAATTTTTTCTCAGAAATTTTAATATAATTATCGACTGTTAAAGACCTCGAAAAATATTCATAGTTACAAATTCAAATTTATATCTCGTGTCCGAAGCTTAACAATTGAAAGTTATTTATACCTTATCATGAATTTACTAATAAGTAAAGCAATTATTCTAATATCTATAAAACTCTTAAGTCTGATTGTAAATAACTTTATATAACAGCATACACTGCATGTGCATTTAAAGAACTATGATTCTTACTATATTCACCTCTTATCTATACGTAATACAGTATGTTCTAACAACAGTACAATTCGATAACGTTACTGTGTTATTATTTTAAAGTCAATAAAATAATAGATACTTACGTATGAAGGTATTGTTTTATTTAAAATCATAAAAAAAAATATTTAAATTGTAAATATATATATATTGTATATACGAGTATATTACATTTGGACTTAGTGTAGTAGATTGACTTAACTGAAACAGAAAGTATTTCACTTAACGTTGTATTCTCAAAAAAAGTCAAAAACAATAATACTTTATATGTTCAACCAAGCCGATTATTATTTGTGTTTCTTATCCAAAGCTCTTAAAAGCCTTTCGTTTTCATTGTAGTTTAGGAGCTGACATCAAACGTAACGCCCATTGTTTACGCTTCGACTCGTCCTCGACCCGACTCGAGACTTGGCCACGAGCCAAGCACTCCTATTGAATTTGAAATATTTTTTTTCATTGAACACCTATTTTCATAACCGCAAAACTGACTCTTAGACTTTAATAATACAAACATTTAGATTTTGTAATAGTTATTAGTTTTTTTGGTCTAATTAAAATATTATCATACGTAATATATATAAAATTCATTCAATTGGTTAAATTGTATGTAAGTACGTCATATTTTAAGAATTACAATAGTACACAATCATATATTTTTTGAATACACTTACGAGTTGACACGCTTGACGTATGTTACTATTTTGATCACCGGTTGCTATTTTTAGATTTAGTTCTTTTTATTTTGTTTTTTTATACGTTTTTTTTTTATTTCTAAGCAAATAACTAATAAAAAAACTAAGAATCTAAAGCAATAGATATGTTTACAAATAATAAAATCTAAAATCAGAAGTTTCTTATTTTGTGATGTACACAATTTCAGTCAGTCTACGTACAAAAATAATCATATAATGCTTTGTACTTAGAAGAAGATATTATGTTAAATCAAATACGAAGTTTGAGTCCCGCAACTTTCATAGATAGATGTGAGATGCGCAATAACTTTTCTAATTACGATTGTTTACATTCATTAAATATGCTCTAGAGACGTACGGTGTAAACCTTTCAAACACAAATATGGATTCCCAAGAACATTATCGCTATACTTTGATAATTTTAACTGAGAATGTGTGTATTTAATAATATTGATGTTGCTCCAATTTTAAATGGAAGGCCTTGCTGAAGATTTAAAAATAATCTCTTGCCTCGCGTGTTGGAACAGTCTGATACGGTCGGGAATAAGAGGAACTAGTCTTGTTTGTATTGTAAATTGTACATTAACTACAGATTACATAATATTTGATATACGATTAAAACGTGCAAAAAATATTATACTTAATTCGAAATAAAATCTAACTATGTTTTCCAAAGTATAACATACAAAATGGATTATGAAAATAACGTGAACACCGTCTTACATTGGAACTACAGGGGACTTACCGAATTTCCCCTCGAGCGTCTCGAAGGCGAGGAAGACGAGATAACGGACATTTATTTAAAGGAAAATTTAATATCTCGTATACCGAGCGATATTGGTAAGCTCTACAATCTGGAAAGCTTATACTTGAGCGGCAACGACATTACCGAGTTACCCAAAGAGATAGCCAAGTTATTTCGGCTGAAGTGCTTGGACGTTAGCGGCAACAGATTGAAGCATGTACCCGACGAGATCGGTGAAGTGGTGAACTTGAAATTTTTGATATTGGACGAGAATGAAATACAGGAACTACCGTTGAGGATAGCTGAGCTCCAAATGCTACGTTACCTTTCGGTTTGTGGTAATCAATACTGTTTATTCGATATATTATTTTTTATTTTATTCTACGAACGAGTTGCGAGCGAGGAGAGTTAGTTACTTTATACAATTAACATTTTTTTAGGACGGTTGCAGGTAAGTCGCTGATTTGCGTCTGCTTTTTTTTCGATAAAAACTTGAACTTTTTATGAGTGCAGTCTCGTTGACCCAGTTTAATTATACGTGATAAAAACGTGAAAAGCGCTTTGAAAATTTGAAAAATAATGAATTTCTTTCACTAATCCTGAATTCATTAATTTTATGCACAAAATAAAAATGCTTAATGAGGTTTGGTGAACAGTGCCTGCATTGTGTATGGCCTGATTCTTATTTTAATTGAATATGTAAAAAATAAACTCCATCTACACTTGTGTAGATATAGTTAATATTTGTGTGTTTATCTAAACGAGTCCTTATAGGTTCATGAAGATAGTACAGATTTAATCTAGTATTTAAAATATTTATAGGTATATGTACTTACTTACTGCAGGGTCACAACCATGCAACTATAAATGCAACGGTTGTAGTTCGATTCCTACTCAGGGAATGAAATATTATAACATAATAATATTGTGGGTTATGTTATAATGTCTTTTGATTGTGTTCTCTTCAATGCTTAAGTTTGTTCTGTGCTCTAATAGACCATTGATCTGAATATTAAATTTTAATGTCGGCTTGATATCTCCACACGATTTCGGGATAAATTGACTAGATATGAAAAATAAGTTTTAAGGTATTATTTATTTCACGACAATTTCAGAATTTGTTTAAAAAATAATGTTTTGAGGCAAAACACAGAATTTACAATCCGCACGTGGCCCCGATACTCAAATTTAGTGTCGCTCGTAAACCGAAGGAAGCAGTTGTAGTTGGCTCCCGATAACAAACTAACCGTTATAAATCAAGTCGAGCGTTTCCTCATTGATCTATTTGACCCATTTACACAGTAACGCGAATATATCATACAAAATCGCAATTAATATTCATAAATTATTAAGAACAAGCTATATGTTATTGCAATACATTGAACTACTTTGAAACAAAGATTTGTTTTTAATTCATTATTCATTCATTCAATTCGTATGATGCAAGGATCTATTTTTATTACATTAATAATAACTAAACTTGTAATGACGTGGACCCTTATCCCACCTACGGAAGAGTATTTTTTTTAATTATTTTAAATGTATTTTTTTTTCAACAATTTATGTTTAAAAATGTAAAATTTTTTTGCTCTTATGTAATAACTCGTAAACAATATAAAATATTATTTTTAATGGCCAACTCCAAGAATACATTTCCATTCGAAATATTTTTATAAGCGATTTCTGAGTAATTACTGAATTATCAAATTTTACCAATATAATAAAGTATAGGCCAATTCAGGCAGAAATTTAATATTTAATATTTCCATTTCCTCGTTGTGGAAGTACAAAACGGAAGTGTCTTAATGGGATTGGTGAATCTTAACACTAGGTTCCCTCTGCCTGGTACATGCTGCGCAGAGTGTGAAGCTAAAAAATAAAGCAGATATAAGTATAGAACGTACAACCTTGTTATAAATAAACAAGGACACTACCTACTAATATTCCTTGAGTGCTGCATCTGTTGACTGCATTTTGCACGCATTCTGCTGATTCATCATTTTTATTATAATGTGTTATATTTGCGCATTTATATATATATATATATATATAATTTCAATATTATTTTAGATAATAAACTTAAATGGTTGCCGCAGAGACCTGTATACAATTACCATCATTGTGAATTCAGATTTTGGAGAAATCCCAACTTGAAAGCGATACCTTACTCTCTATGGTACCACATGTTCAGAGGACAGCAGACGAGGAGTCTTAATATTGGGTATTATATTAATATAACAAATAAAGTAGATATATTATATTTTTTGTCAGATTGTACGTTACGTGATAGTTGTGGGTTCAATTCCCTACAGAAAAATAATAGGTTCGACTGAATTTTGAAATGGTAGATAAAAATAAATAATTAATTTGATTCCATTGTCGCCATATACTAAACTCAATATTTGAGCATAAAAAAAATATCTAAACACCTATTAATTAAATATTTGAATATAAATTTTATTTTTTTACAATAAATACTCCTCCAATAGTCGTTCAGTCAACTGTATTTGAATTTTTTTATTAGCGTCACGCTGAACGCAGCGTATGGAATACCACTCCCAGCAAGGTAAGCAGAGGGAACGTTAGTGGTAAGACACTCTGCTCTTCATTTTCCGCCGAATTCTAGAGACATTGCGTGTTGAGTGACGGACCTCAACGCCGCGCTTTGCTTCGACACCAGAGCGAATTGCGACATAGTTCCTCGAGTGGGAATCGAACCCACAACCTGTCGCGTTTACAGTCACATTCAAATTTTTTGTACTTTATGTTAACATTGACACGTTTAAAAAAATAAAGTAAATATATATATTTTTAATATTAACTTCTTTATTTCAGGTGTCTTAATAATAAACTTTTACATCACGACACCTACAGGGAAAGCTGCATTTTACAACTAAACCAAAATATAGATATAAATTTTCCTACAGAATATAAGCATATTTTTGATAAGAGCGTTGTAAGAGTACCTAGTCTTTTTGAATTAAGCAAGAGAAATATGTACGAAATAATTAGCAATACAGCGAAAAAGCTAACTAATGTTCCACCGAGTATATATTCTGATATAAGTTACTATGTTAAAAATAACAATAACGAAAATGATTTTCAAAATAACAATACATATGAAAAAAGAAATATTAAGAATAGAATATTAGTAAATAATATAAAAGATAGATATTGTGTTCCGGCCACCATCATTGAAGAATACTTTTATTATCTGCCCAAAGTAATGAAACTTGATCTTTGCAATGGACCTGTGTCGAGATGTGAAAATGTTGTTTGTAAAAAGCCAATATTCGATTACGTTTATTTGGAATTTTGTATAGAGTGAGTATTATTAATATTAATAATAGATACATATTATTAATATGTGATCAGTCCTGGCACAGGGGTACAGGCGTACGATTGTAGGCATGACAGGTTGTGGGTTCGATTCCCACTCGAGGAAATGAATTATTTCTAATTTTTATTTCACCGTTCTGGTAACAAGGAAAGCGTGCGTTGAGTTTCGCTACTAAGCACGCAATGTTTCTGTCCACCGAGTCATACACGGCAGACATAAAGTGTAAAACGAAATCAAAAAGAATAATGGTATATAAGTTCAAATGTAATTTGAGATTGCGGTGATATAAAACATTTATTGATATCTCTCTATATCTAATTTACCTTCGGTGGTGGAGAGTTCAAGTCTCACTTGGAATTAATATAATATTATTAATATTTAAAAACATCTATATTTATCGTATTTTTATCGACTCTCTTCTCTTCTCTTTTATCATTTTCAGAAAAATAATTCTTATTGAAGCTACCGAAGATGTCATCTTAAGCGCCTCTTTTTGCTCTAAATCTTGTGCAGACAGTTGGAAAACGGGAAAAAAAATATTGAATTGGAAATATGTTTGATTGTACTGATTATATTATAATTTAACAATTAAAATAATATTTAATTATTTGCTAAATTGTTTTCTTCAGAAAATGCCTTCTTATCATATTATTCTTGTCAAGGAAGACAAAAGAATCATGATTAGAAAATGTATGATGTGCTTACGAGACTCTTAAATGTATATTTTATATTACAATTTTTTCATGCATATTCAAGATCCTATCTATCGCCATTGTTTACTTTTAGATGTATGGTATTATAAAATAAAAAAAATTTATATAGACATGAAGACGAAATATGACGTGAAGTGGAGAACGTGTCTTAACACTATATTCTCTTTGCCTATTGTAGACGTAAAACCCTTTATTTCCTTATTTCTTTATATAGCTTTAGTAGACAGCTCTGTTAGGTCAGTCAGTTGTAATGTTATCTAGAGCAACTGAGGGAGATAATTTTTATGATACCCGTAAAATGTCATCATCTTTTGTTTGCTTTTTGCATAAATATATTTGAAAAGCTTGTTTAAGCTTTTACACGCTATAAAGATTGTTAAGCAAATATTAGATTTTAATGGGTAAGTTTTATGTCAAACCATTTGCGAATTCAAAGTCCTTAAAAGTTTTGTCTTATAAAAGTTTAATAAGTCTATCATTATATATCATTATTATAATTCGTACATTGGTTTATTCAGGTTGTATATATTACCGTCGATCGATAATATATATAGAGATATTTCGGTATGCTATACAATATCTCGACAATGTATAGAATACCAAAAACGTGTAGCTAATTAATACAATTTCATTTATTTTATACTTTGTCTAAGTACTCTATAAAATGCCGAATGCGTATGTTTGTATAAGACGAGAGCAATAATGCAGGAAGGTCGAGAGGACGTGCGGGCTTGCTCTCTGCAGGCAGTAAACTTGTTACAGTTTGTTCATGAAGATTATTATAGACACTTACATATTATGTTTAAACGCCACCAGCTCCGCAGTAGACTTTAAGTGCAAGTTAGTAAGCTTCGTTATTTTTAATTTTGCAAGTTCCTATTGTAATCTAATTTGCATTTGAAACGGCTAAATTGGTAGCTCGACCATAGGAATATGCATCAAGATCATATTTTCCACATTTCCAATGGAATAACAGGTACTTTATACAATCACTAAGAATTTTATTTCATATCTGTAACATATACCTACACTAAGTCTTAAATTTTATTTTAACATTAAACTTTAATAAAATAACAGATTAGGTTTCAAAACTTTATTTCATTAACTTATATAATAACCAGCCACCTTGGAAACATTGAAAAAATAAAATAAACATAGACTCCGCACAAGCCGGAAGTGTAAAAAACAAAAAAATTAAAAACTGCATAAAAGTATCACAACCGAAGATTAAATATTCGATATATGGACCAACAGAAAAATATATAAAACAACTCTTTGCTCGTGGCTTTGTCCGATAATTAAAAAAACACTAAATAACGGTTGTTATTAAAGTTATAATTGTCTTGTTGAATTTGTCTACCATAACTCCATCGGCAGGTAACAATTTAGGTAACACATATCGAAGACAAAAATAATAAAATGCCATCCGCCAATCGTTGGCGTAATAAAAAGAGATGTAAATAATTAGATCCGTTTCCAGTGTATTTTATACACGACCATACAAAACTTGAGGATAGGAGATTGTTTTCATATCGTCGATTAAATGACAAGACTACTAGCCCCGTTCATTTTTGATAGAAATATAAAGCTAGTTTACTTTTACTAGTCTATTGGTGATTTAATTGATTTTAGTGTAAAACCTAAATAAAAGTTCTAAGTTTGATTTAGATCGTCATTAAAAACTCAAAAAATTTAGTCGACGATATATTTACAATATTGTATTAAACAATAAACAATCTATGATGAGATACAAATGCATAAACTAGAACAATAATTATATTCAATATATAAAAAAAATACTTATGTATTTCTTTAAGTAAATTCAAATTACTTATTGGCTGTTACATACACTATATATTATAAATCAAATATTTTACAAAATATAAATAAATACTCCCTAAATAGTTTATTATTTTTATTTTTTTTTAAACATGATGTGAATCTTTCGATGGCATAAAGCAGTTTTATTTAAACAATACCAAAACTATTTTTCTGTTTCACACAAACTTTATTTCTATTACGCGACAAAAGGCAAAATACAGCGCAAACTCCCTGTAAAGTCAATCGATGAGTAACAAATACACATATTTAATAACGAATAAGTAAAAAAATAATAAGATTGAATTGACAAAATTAGTAAAAAAAAACATTTTGTAAATTTTGTTGTACAATGATATTATTTAATTATATTATTATATTATTTATAAAATACACAGATTTATCCATAGAGCTGAAATCACAGTGGCAAGTAAACACAGTTAAAACTGCCCCAATCCCACATTCATGTACAGGAGTCACACCAGTCACATTACACTCTTGCCTTAAGCAACTAGACCTTCATCCACTACTTTACATTCAATTACAAAAAGCAGTCATTCTGAACACGTGCCGTATTGTGAGAAAATTTTTATCACACCAATAATTCCGTTATAACAAGTTTCTCAATGTTTGACAAAATTCCGCAATAGGAAGAGAATCCCCAGAAATGGGAGAAATATAAAATTTCTATAAAAATAATAATAATTACCTCAACTGTCGGTTGGAAAGTAGCGATGTTACTAGTATTAATGTTTATTATTTGTATATTATTATATATACATACTTATTTCAATTACCTCGATTTCAATTACACATAGAGCCTAAGGACGCATATTGTTTCTCACATTTTGCACAATTTTAGAGACATTTGTGTGGTAAGTGCGCATTGTTTTTTTTTGTGGAAAAAAATAAGGTAAACTCGCGTTCGGGCCACCTGATGGTAAGTAATCACCGCTGCCCACGACCTCGTCCACCACCAGAACCTAGCTACCGGTGCGGTGCCGGCCTTTTTAGTGTTCTTGCCAGAACAAAGACTTTAAAATAATTCATTTCACAAGTCGCGAACTTGTTAAGCGAACAATTCACTGCAACGGTCTCTAAGCGCTAGATTTAATAATTGATTAAACATAATATTATAATATAATAAAAATATAATATTTATGTTTCTTCTTTAATTAGCCGCTCTCGATGGTATTTTAGTGATGTTACATGGAATTTACACTGTATATGTTGTCCCCTTTTTATAATATGAGTGGAAAAGAGATGAAGTTTGCTATACACACTTATTAATGCTTAAAAATGTTATTGACTTTAAAACGAATCAATGCAATATTGAAAGGGTAATTTAATTTTCTACTTTACAAAAAGAGAAGTATCTATTACAATTTCGCAGGTATAAATATATTATTACTGTAAAACAATTTTTTCCTTCATTTAAAACATTAGTAATTAAAAATTATAATTGTGTTGTAAAAAAATTGTACATATAATGTAAATAAGTAGCAAGTTCAAGTTACGTGACTTACGTGAAGATATGATTTCACTAGAATTTCTCTATCTACATCGCAAGTGAAATCAAACACCTAAACACAAAAATACCACAGACAAAAGTATATTTATCGTCAAAATAAATACTCTAATATTATTTTCGATTTGGATTTTCCACTTTATAACGTATCACACAATTTAAAACTAATAAGTCAAATGACACGAGCCTCCACTGTAAATTGCCCTTTAATTTTGTAAATATCGTCAAAATTACATTAAAAAAAATAGTTTTAATTATGCTGTAGCTTTGGCCTTGAAATGGTTTAAAAATCAAAACTCATGTAAAAAACAGTAGAAAATTTTAAGTACAAAATATAAAAAACGCGTGGCAATAAATTACTTAAAGGTGTTCGCACATTTGACATTTCCAATATCCCACAAAAACAGTTTTTTAGCTTCACGGTGCATGACATATAGCGGAATACGTAGAGGGAACGAGAGTTGGCAAGTGCCGTAAGTCAACGTCATGCTTTTTCGCTTAAATACATATATTTATATAAAAACGTTAATAAGATAAATCGAATGTGCGACCACCTCCATAACATTTCGATCCATCAACAAACCTACGCAAAATCTAGCTCCCCTACATTAAAATAATTTATTTTAAAAATATGACCATTTGTGCCTTAGATTAATGGAACCTCTCTCACTTATATTTAAAAATTTTAATAATCTGAGGTAAAAAAGTTAGGTATTACCGTACATTGCAGACATTTTACTCATTGATTCATATCGCATTGTATCTTACATAAATATACATTTATATACATAATATAATTATAGCTTACAATATTACTAATATATTATGTATATGTTATATTGAACGAATATATTTATTGTGATGTCTTTATTCTTAAAGCTCTGGATTGAGAAAATATATTTCTTTGACGGCTTACATAAAAAGTGAAAAATGGGTCATAGTCTAAAAATTTTCATCGTTAATTAATGTTGTTAACAAAATCTTAATTCAAAAAGGGAAAGTAGGACAACTGGCCTACGCGATAAAAATAAAAATGTATAATTGAATAAAAAATGTTTATATTATTATTACCTTAATACACAATATACATAAAGTAACTATTTACTCGAGATACCTATTTAAATAAATTAAAAAATATTATATATTAAAAAAAACATTTTTTAAAATGACAAATTAAACTATTAATACACACAAAATATCAACCAATCGATCAGAAATCCTGCAATACACTGTAACATTAGCGTAGCACTAAAATATTAATTTCACATTGCAATGTAATCTCGGTGTTCAGTACGAAACGGTTATTGCCTATTTATATTATTTTTTTATATATACATATATATAAAAATATATACCGAGGCACATTGCTACAAATAAACATTTACCATTTAAACTTTTTCTATTTATTTAAACTTTTCAACCTCAGACATGATGTTATACATGATGGCGGAGTGAAACTAAGTGCAATTAAAACTAGTGCGTGTATATTTTTTATTTTGTGACATTTCTATTAAAAATATTCGTTCTTTTTTATAAAACTTATTTTTCCAGATGTATTTCTTTATTAAGTAATTAAAAGTCACAAATATATTGAAATTAGCTGAATATTTTTTTTGCAGATAATATTTAGGTACCGTTTTAGTAACTTTAATAAAGAAATACAATTGCACATATAAATACCAACGTCTAGCCATAGCTTATCGATATGTATTTTTTGTGTTCATTTTAGGCCAGTTCTGCAATAGTGTATAAAATTTGTTTAATTACATAACGAGGGTGACAATGCATCGGTAAACTAAATAATATAAATATAAAAAAATAATAAATACTGAAATTAGAAATATGTATTTTTAAAATTTTATTATTTTTATAACATAGTATAAAAATCTATATTTATTTTAAAGAAGGTAGTGTCAAAGCACTCTATCCTTCATCAGTATTATAGACAAAAATAAATTAACTGATTTATTTATTGTAAACAACTCCGACTAGTCCTATCACCCCCACCACACCCATTAGAAGTTCACTTGTATAATATAAAATCTATACATTATATAAATATAAAAAGCACATTGATTTATTAATTGTTTTAATAAAAATATTACATTTCAAAAGTAATTCCACTCCACCATCGCTAACCTAATTGCTCTCTAATTCATAACGTCATTCGTACTATAGTTTTCTGTCAGACTTTTATCATAGAAAGTGTGGATCTTCGGCGTGTACTTGGTAATACGTACCATTTATGCGGTATGGGCCGCTAGACCTGGGGAACAACATTTTAAGATGTTAAATTTTTCACTCTATTTTTACCATTTTTAAATTGTTATTCCACACTTCGGAAAGAAAAACACCGTTCTTCAGAAAATTTTGAACCTAAAATGGTCTCTCGAAAATCGTCCAAGCGCACGATTTATTTTGTCTACCATTTATCTATAAATAAATAAATAAAAGTAAATAAATATTAATCACCCGTGAAGCGGCCCACACGCAAGCATCGGCTATGATGCGGCGTAGAACACCACGCACGGACTCTTCCACCAGCTCTGTTGCACCACCTCTTGTGAGCTCACCGGTACAATGCTGTGAAAATAGACGCCTATTTTTTAGCCTCACAGTGTATTATGAATATACAGACCTACACTTTGCCCCCAATTTTCAAGACATTGCTTATTGAGTGGCACGCAAATGCACTAAGTTTCTTTTTTTCAATTAGTTACGTATAGGCGGGAAAAACTTATAATAATTAAAATAATATGTAGAAAACTCAACGAAGTGTCCCAGCCTGGATCCCTCTAGAGATAATAATCTAACAAATTAGTAGGGGTGGTTTGATCTAACACTCACCATAGATCATTGAACAGGTACCAGCGGTCGCGCTGCGGCACCCGCACGTACGCAACTAAGTTACGCGGACTGTCCTCCACCACCGCCACCACCGACGACAGCGTGTACTGCGACCACGACACCAACTCCGTGTGACTCTGGGCGATATATTAATCAATATATTTTATATAATTTATATTTAGGTTTGTAAGAATTAAATTCGCCTTTGTAAATCTCAAATTTGTAGTTTTAAACAAAAAAAACTTTGCTTTCTTACACTTCACTTCATTTTTATTTAAATTCATTCAAGTTAAATTTAAATATTTACTACTAAGATATTGCCATCTGTGATTACTCATCCACAAATGTGGTCATACACTCACACATCCGTGCGATCATTGATCTTTATTTACTTGTTATTTACCTTCAATTAAAACGTGTTCAAAATAAACTTACTTTGTCACTAATAACCACTTCGCCGTCCGGCTGCAGTCGGATGCTCAGCTGATGAGGCAATACACACTGGTTCTCTGTATTCTTTATGGAATTCGCTTGTGGAGATGGTAGTGGTCTAGAAATATTATGTTTTAATATTAAAAATCAGCTTCACTTTCTATTTGTATTCACTTGTCTATTGAGTGGCGGCACTCAATATCGATCTTTATTCGTTCAGAGTGGGGAAATGAAAATAATTTTATAAATAATAAAGGCTTTGAGCAATGGTTGTTTGAAATTATAATGCTATGATTTATAATTAAAATTAATTAGAAAATTTGTTATTAGTTGACCTTATATTTTCAGATAGCTACTGGTAAATTAGATTTTATTTCCAAATTAATTGTAGTTTATTTTTTCTATACCAGCCAAAACACTTGCGAATTTACACTCTGACACGCGACAAAATACAAAACACCACCGTGATAGATGTAAACAGTTTTTGGCATGATTTTGTAAATACATGAGTTAATCAACGACGATTATTTACAGCGTGACGCTTTTCCCGTACATTAGGATAACCAAAAGAACATTGTGTGTACGCAGCAGAATCCAGCACCGCATTTTACTTCAGCGAGGAGAAAAACAATGCATTCCCCGAAGTTAGAGTCGAACTCACAGCCGTCGCATTTACAGTAAGACGATATTCACTGCATCACGCCGGCCTCCTAAATAAAATTACAATAATTTCATACCTCTCAGGGTGTTTGAAGCGGCATCCCGGCCTCGCGCAGTGCAAGCCGTATCTACACGGCTTCCCGCTACCCCCTCTTTTTGATGTTTCTGGCTGGAAAATTACATGTTGAACAATTTTTATGAAAAGTATATAAAAAATATATAAAATTAGTTAAACTTATACTAAAAATTAGTTGGATGCACTACTCTCAGGAACTACCGTTTAGAAATGTTTTTTTTTTTGCGTTGCAGAGTCCATTTATAACAAAGGCTTATAAAATATCACGTTAATAGTGTCGATGTCCTAATACCTGAAATATACACTTGATAATAATATTTGGATCAAGGCAGAAAAAATAACTAACGAAAATTCAATCTATATGATCAAATCAAATCAGCTTCACGCTGTATCCCGCACACAGCAGGGTAGACAGAGGGAACCTGGTGTGAAGACACTCCATTCTGCCAAATTTAGGAGGCATTGCGTGTTGAGTGGCAGAACTCAAAGCCGCCCCTTGGCAGAACTCGACGAGTCTTGCCTCTATATCAGAGCGAAGAAATGGAAATATGAAAGTAAATAAATATTTCACTTCCTCGAGTGGGGATCGAACCCACAACCGTTGCATAACAGCCGTGTGCCGCTGCGCCACGACGGCCTCAATTCATTAATGTAATACAATTGAAATAAATAACCAAAATATACCATATCTTTTAGACCACCTTTCGCCCAATGCGCCTTTTCTTGAGCCGTGATTCCGCAATTTATCGCCAATATTGGAGGAAGTCTGAAAAGTTTAAAATATCTTTTTATATCAAAATAAAAAGAAGAAGAAAAAAATAAAAAGAAAAGAAAAGATATTATCGCCAAATAATACAAAGTATTATGTGCGTGAAAGTGGTACAAACATCCATTTTGCATTGAAATCTAAGAGGGATTAATGGTGGGGGCAACTGTCAGAGTGCCGGTCGACAAAAGACTGCGCTGGTGCTGGTTTAGCCTCATATACATAAAACGTGACATTAGCAAAATGAATTGTGTAAAAGCGACCAATCAGGGCCAGCGCTTAGAGTTTACAATTTTACGAGAAAAATTATGAAATGGTTTTTATAATCTTACGATGACATAAACGTATATAAAGATGCACGCCTAAACATTAAAACATTATAGCTTTGTGAAGACGTTTACAATATTAGTAGGAATCCACACCTTAGTACCCGACCCCTTTGCACAGTATGCGTGAACCTGCCGCAGTTCTCGCACCACGCGGGCGTCGCCCGTCGCGGCGCTAGGGACGCGCGCAACTGTTCCGCAAACGTGGCACCGCCGGGAATGGAACCCGCACCCGCACTGGATGTTAGTGCACAAGCAAGCACTGCCGACTCGCGCTCCTCCTGGAGAACGTTGGAAATTTTATTTTATTTTGGGAAATTAGTTTTTTTTTAAGTTCACACTGTACCCTGCATACAGTAAAAATTTAAGAGTGTAAGCTTGGCAAATTAGTTTTTTGTCGTTATGTACTCGTAGATTTTTATTCAATTCGAAAATTTTAAAAAAATTCAGAAAATGTTAAATCAATTTTCTGAAAATACTAATACTGATACTCATAGATTATTAAAAATATTTTTTTGTTTATTATTCTGTTAGCAAGTTTGCACTCTAAGCCTGATGATATAGGATCCTTGTCTAACGTAGACAATACGATAGTATGAAGTACATCACTCATCCAACATCCACATCAGTCATGGGCGCCGCGATACGTCCCCCGCTGTTTCTTTGCTTTTGCGTATTATCATTTCTAAACAAGAGTATGTTGCGGTAAGATTGTTAATGGATCGAAACTAGGCTAAAAGATGCCACCTGTAAACGCGAGGGATATTGTTTCATTATCTTTGCTTTATTTTCTAACTTTGTAAAAAGACAAAGCGCGGCGTTGAATTTTGACATTCAACATGCAATGTATTAAAATTTAAACGGTGAGTGTGTATGTGAATTTAGTGTAGAAATAGCCAAATGAAACCTTGTGTAGAAACACAAGGTTTCATTTGGCTACTCTGCTATGTGCGGGATTTATATTTTCATTTCTTCATTTTAGCGCCGCGGCAAAGCGCGGCGTTGAGTTCTGCCACTCATCATGCAATACCACCAGAATTCGGCGGAAAGTGGTTAACAAAGTGTCTAAACACTAAGTTCCATCTGCTTACCCTGCTGTGTGCGGAGTACAGCGTGAAGCCGACTAATAAATTCATAAAAATATTATATAATACCTCTTTATTACACTTGGTACATTTATTAACTTGTTGTCGTCCGATCGCAAATAACTGAGATATCTCACTTTCCTCCTTATCGCTCTTATGTTTGTTCGGTGTGTGATTCTCGTTATTTTGTACGTGATTCGTTTCTGGCGGGACTTTCGCTGGAACTAAAATAATACAAAGAATCAAGAACAGAAGATCTATAGAAACAAAAATATTATATATATAGAATAAGAAAAGCTACCCTTCGCCCGCTTTAGCTTACTGTAACTGAATTTCGCGCGCAGAGCGAAGATATGAAAATATATATTTCAATAATTATTTCGAAGATATGAGATTAATACACTATTGATTAATTTCTATTAAAAAAATTGCGACGTGATATAAAATATAAAGCAAATATCTCTTAAATTCTGTAAAAAAAATTCTTAATGATAATATTATAATGATCTCAAATAAAAATTTTCTTCAAGAAAACTCGTACCTTCTTTACAATTCTTCAATTCTACCCCATTCTCGTCATACTCCGCCGGTCCCAAGAACTCCAGTTCAGTAAATCTATATTCTTCAAACGGCCCGTTCTGATGGTTAGCATTTACACTTGTGAAGGGACTCGGAGGTGTTATTTTTTGATTTATAAACTTTAGTTCTTTTTGTTTTTTTCTCGTTTCTAATATCTCAGAATGTATTTGGTGCAGTATGAAACGGTTCCAGCTCTGAAATGGAAGAAGTTCAAAAAAAGAATAAGTTTCGTTCAGTCAGAACATGTGACTGGAACGTAATGCGCTACATAACCGTCCCAGAACAGTTACACATGAACTTAACGGTCCAAAGTTCTAGAAAATTCTGTTCCGACTGTTCATCTTATTCACACGCATTCAGTGTTTCAAAACTTTTTCACTAAAACTAATATTTCAAATCCTAAATCGGACCTAGAACCATAGCATTAACAATCTCTCATAATTAAGCTAAGCGCATCGTTGAGTTCTGCCATTCAATATGCAAATCCTCGAGATTTCGGCGAACAGCGTAAGCTAAAAAAGTTATATGCTTTACTTTTTAAATGTTTAATTTACCCACGGTTCACTAAATTTAATGTCTGAGAAGGAAATCGTATAAGATCCATCATTTCATTTAATTTCTTAGTTATTTCCATTTAGTCCATTCTATTTAATACGATATCGCTAAAAGCTAGTTATGGCACGCTCGACGTGTCGTGACCACAGACACTGAAGCAGCTCTAGGTGAGGCGCAGATATGATTTTAGGATTTTTCTTACTTTCAATTATTTTTTTCTCGAGTGAACAATGCACAAAAGTTTTTTAGTGTCAATGTCGTGTAGTCGATGTAAATAGAGTTAATTCACCTGTATAAGAGCAACAAGATCGACTTTCATTTCACCACGATCCGGCAATATAAGGCCGAGGGCGGCCGCTTCAGGAACAGTACGAAACGCACGGAGAAAATTAGTCGCTTGACACGGTGTACCATTGGACGTGTCCAACATTCTAAAGAGAAAACCTATGAAAAAAAAATATTTTGAATGGTTTTATATAAATATTACTTTATTGATTAAATTACTAACATTTAAAAAAATACTTTATTAGAAACTAAGCTATACGTTCTCATCAAACTATTTAAAAATTATTATATGCTTGTTTTAACTAATTTATATTGTTAGCACTAAAGATACTAGAAAGCAAGAAGCGTATAAGAATTTCAATGTAGCTTGTAGCTCGATGAAAACAGGGCGTTTTGAAGATTATCAAGAGGCACGAGTTATCTTAAAAAAAAAAATATTTTTAAACATGGAACCACAATTTAAACATGTAAAAAAACGAATTGAAGTATTGTAGTACATACTGACCCAATTCGCAGCTAAGACAAAATTCCTTCGCGCAAGTGTGTGCTAACAAGGTGGTTTTAAGTGGTAGTATATGATACAAAACCTGAAATGTGGAAAATATTGAAATACATAAATATGATAGACTTTATATAGCTTCAACGAAATACTTGTAACTCAGAAACATAAATTGCTTACAATTACAAAAATATATTTTAATTTATATAACATATTTTACATATAATTATAAAAGTTACATACATATACATTAAAAAAATTACGGACTAAAAAAAATATTTTTCACCGTTTTTTTAATAAGAGAAAATAACATTTAAATAAAATGTTAAATTATAATAAATATATATAGATATCAATAATTACCTGTAACATAGCATTGCAGTATGAATTTGGCAAAGTGGATTCCAATCCGGGCATTCCCGTTTTATTTATTGCGTCTATATCATCATTTGGACCATGTTTATTATAGCGCAGTTCAACCTTTAATATTATTAATGAAAATTTTATAATATTAAAATTTCAATTTAATACTTTATCTAAAGAATAGTGACTTCGATCTGTTTCCTGCCCAGTTAAAGATTTAACATTGTAGGTACCGGAACTTAACGGCATTAAAAGTTTTAGATAATTGCTTCATAGCCTAAAGGCATATTGTATATAATTTGATGTAATAAAGAAGTAACAATTAAGATTAAGCAAAGCTTGGGATGAAGTGAAAATTACATCCAGTAAGGCTAAGTGTTATGGCTAACTATACTGTGTTTAAGATGCCAATTTTTCATTGAAGTTTTTTCATTAAGAAAAAAAAGTAAATAATAACAACTTAAACATAGAAATTGAATAGTTAAAAATACCTTCCTTACCTTCAAATACTCCTTAGGTATGGGTTGTATATTGGAGTTGGCATCATTCTTCTTGTTGTCGAGCAAATCGTCGAGGTTATCGTCAATATATGGTTTCTGAGGGAAATCATCTACATATATAATAAAATCCCAATAGTAGCAAATATTGTTTTAAAAAAGGACACTGCACGGAGGATTAATTATTTAAAAACTCTAGTCAAATAATTGAAGTGTATCCTTTCTAATAACAAAAATCATAAAAATCAAAAATCATTAGAAGAAATAGAAATTTAAATAAATATTCCGTCTCTTCGAGAGGGAATTGAATCCACAAACAGGCGATTTTATAGTCACACTTTATGCCCCTGCGCCACGACGGACCTTAATAATGAAACTATAAATACCTCGTTACGTAAATGTGTCCTCGGGTTTGGGGCATAACCAATGGGACCTTGCATTTTCATTGTTCTCAAAACCTCCGGGTCGATTGGTCGGGGTTTCCTGAAATATAATTTTTTTGCTTCACGCTGTTATACACCATATAGGTAGTTAGGGGGAACCTCAAACCTTAAGACACTCAGTTCCTCATTTTCCACCGGATTCTAGCGGCGTGTTGAATGGCGGAACTCAACGCCGGGCTTTTGCCTTGGTGCCAGTGCAAAGAAATGAAAATTATTAATAAATAATTATTCATTCCGTCAAGTGGGGATCGAACCCATAACCGTCGCGTTACAGTCACACCTTTCTTTGTGCCAATGCACCACGAGCGCCTCCTAATAAATTTCGAATTTTTTTTATATTTAACTTGTGTCAAATACTCTATAATTTGTTGTGTTAGTAGTTCCTGAGATTATCGCGTTCAACCAAACAAACTCATCAGCTTTATAATATTGCTACACATAACATAGCATACCTGTAAACTTTCTTAAAGAACTCTGCGGGTAATTCATTAAACCACTTGTGCCCACTCTGCAGAGGCGGTAGCGGTACTGACGAATATGCAAAATTTGTATTGTTGAAACTAGCGTAGGGTAAATTCGGTAGAGGATCCGCAAATTCTGTTGATCTGATGATAAAAATGTATGAAAATTAGTAGTGAAGTCTTGGTTAGAGTATGTCGACGAGTTGTGGTCGCTCTAAAGTTTTTTTCAGCCACATCTCGGCGACCGTATTGTAAACAAAGCAGATTCACGCTGCATCCCGCATAGTTGTGTAGGTAGAGTGAACCTAGTGCTAAGACACTACATTTACAGTAAGCGAGATGGTTTTAGATTCGATCACCTACTTGGAAGAATAATTTTATTAATTGTTATCATTTCTCTGCTCTGGTATATGAGACGCGGCGTTGAACCACACCGCTCAATACGTAATGTATCAAAAGTTGGGCAGTTCGTGGGGGACATTACTGTTTAACACTAATTTTCTGTTAAGCTATATAACAATATTTATACATACCTAGAAAAATTATTAAACACAGGTTCATGATTATGCTGAGCTGAGAACAAATTCAAATGTCCCGATTGATCGCCGAAAGCTAGTGCTTGACTTGTTGAAGAGACGTCCATTACACTACATAGAGCATTATGAGTGTCTACCTGTAAATATACATAAAACAAAACTGTTTAAAAATTAATTTTCCCAAACATACCTTAATAACCAGAAGGAACCTGGGAACCTAGTTTTAAGGAAGTATTTTAATGGGAATGGAGTATTTCACTAAGTTTTCCACTTACCGCCGAATTCTGGAGGCGTGTTGACAGGCGGAACTCAACGCCGTGTTTTGTCTTCAGTCAGTGTGAGAAGAAATTAAAATATTAAATATTTCATTCCCCTGAGCATACACCACGACCACAGCCTCATAAAACATAAATATATTTAAAAGTAATATCTTTTTCGTTAAACTGGATATCATGTTTATGCTAAAACTGTATACGATTCCTACCAGCGGCTATGAATTATTTCCATTTCCTCGGTTCGTCTTAAAAAGTTATTAAACATTATCAAAAAATATAAAATATTATGTCTTGTAATGTCTTGACCAAAAAAAATTTCATACACACCTGAAACTGCGATAAATAATCACTATCGCATATACCATTCACATGCAGTAAAGTGACGTGGCCGTCCCCAGATACGGCCACGGCCCGCCCCGAGACTGCCGGAAGGAAATGTAACAGAAGCGGAGCTGATGCTGTGGGTATGGACCAAATTTTATCATGCTTACGCACGTCCCACACTTGTATGTAATTTTCTGGTACAGCTATGGTGCTGTTGGAATAAATATTTTCTTGTTTATATGTATTATGAGCATAAAGCTTGTAATAAAACTATATCTATCATACAGCAGAATAGACAAATTTAAAAAGACAATAATATGGTGTAAAGCACTTCGTTCGTATATACTTCTCTTAGGGCAGTTGTACCCAGTTTAGAGAACTTTTATCATAAAAGAAAAACAAAATATATCAACTAATCACCCTGCATTGCCATATACAGAGTAATATGTTGTATGAACCCTAAAAGTATGTTTCATTTTTTTCATGCCTGGTGGCAAGACTTGCTCTATTCCTTAATCTTTTTATGAAACCACCCAGCAAGAAAATCACTAAAAAAATACTCACGACTGAGTAAATCCACAAGTAATCAGTTGATCACCCTGCATGTCCAAGTCAGATAGGCATGCTGTATGAGCCCTAAATATATGCTCTGCTTTTCCTGGACACCTTATATCTCTTAAGGCAACTGTACCGTTTGCACTACCACACGCTACTAGAGAGCCACCTCCACTTCTGAGTACCGCGCAACCATCTTCTGGTATTTTCTAGAAAAGATTTTTATTTAGCGTTGTTCTGTATCCTACATATAGCAGGATAGGCTGAATAAATTATGTATTTTTCACTTTCCAGCGAATTCAAAAAGTAAAAATAACTTTAATCCAGACTCACAATTACAGTTTCCGCCATTTTGTTGAGATCTAATTCTAAAAGTTTGTCCTGATGCCCTCCCATTAAAAATTTATTTGAATTAACTTGAAATAAACACTGCATGTCTATCATATTTGGTGACCTGTGAAATAAAATACATTATTATGTCATTATTGTAGAAATTGCATAATTGTAGATAGTATTATGTACATGTACATAATATGCATAAATTTAACTTACATGTACAAAATATTATATTTATAATATAATAAATGTAAAATAATAGGATATTACATATTTATTTTTGATATGATTAGACATATAAAACATGAAATACAATAAATAAAAAAAGTGTGCAATTTTTTTTATGGAAAAGGACAAGGCATTTGGGTCACCTGATGGTAAGTGATCACCGTTGCCTACAACCCCGTGTATATAGTGTGTTTATGAGAATCCTAATTATTTAAGTATAATAAACCCTTTTAAAACAACCT
This sequence comes from Heliconius aoede, assembly GCA_037355905.1. Taxonomy (NCBI): domain Eukaryota; kingdom Metazoa; phylum Arthropoda; class Insecta; order Lepidoptera; family Nymphalidae; genus Heliconius; species Heliconius aoede. The sequence goes on along the minus strand of JBAIZZ010000196.1, from coordinate 419,304 downwards.
TAATCTCTTAAAATATTTAGGTTTTGACCTTAATATGTTAAAACAAATATGCTAAATATGTTAAATAGAATATTTATTTTATAAGTTAAATATTTGACCTAAATATGCTAAATATTTTATATTATTAAAATATATTACTTAAATTTGAGAAATTTTTTCTTACTTATATGTGTGTTTTGGTATACCCCTTCTTAATTGATGACGTAATGTGGATTTAGTAAGGCAATAAATTCCAGCATCTACAGTCAAAATGTCTCTTACTTCCTCGTTTACATGGATTTGGAATGATGTATACTTTTGCATGGTTGGTCCGTAATATGATGTTACATGACCCTAAAATATAATTTAGAATAATTGATTTGGTGAAAGGTATGTGTATGGTATTCAGTAATTGAAGCATAGGAAGATAATGTGTAGACATTATTTTTTCTAAAATTTTAGTAAATTTATAAATTATATCTGGCTGACTTGGCAGCTTTTGTATATTTTTCTTTCATGGTCTATCCTGCATATTGCAGAGTGGTCAGAGTCTAGTGTTAAGAGAATACATTCTATATGCACCACCCAATTTCAGAGATATTATAGAATGCAATGCCATCATTCATCTACAATTGAAAATTAAATTAAATCAACTTCATACTGAATCCCACACACAGCAGATTGGGCAGAGAGAACCTAGTATTAAGACATTATTTTTTGTTGAGATATTTTTAATTGACTCTTGTAATACAAGTATTTGTTGTACGACACAAGTATAAATGAATTATAACACATACACCTATACAATATTATAAAATAAGCCTCACCCCCTGATTTCCCATCCATAATAATTCTTCATATTTATCAAAAACCACCGAAGACACCCCATAGTGATTTCCTCCATCAACAAGTATGCTATTACGCACTACATATTCAGCCTCTTCATTTCTTAGTGTATATGGGTGGGAATATTCAGGGTGATATTGATCTAAAATAAATAAATTTATTTGAATAATTAGAACACATATTATTTATTAGTAAAATAAATACATCATAATTTAGATGGCTGCTAATGATTGAAATAACAGATGTTTATTTTCATAACATGGACACCCACTAAGTAGGGATTTTGAAAAATTTTAACCCTGAAGGGGTGAAATAGGGTTTGAAATTTTGTATGGAAAATACTTAAATCACCTATTTTTTTTTAATTTTAAATTTGAAATTTAGACTTGAAATTATTTCATTGAACATGTCTTTCATGGTTTTCTAGAATTCACCCACCAAAGTGAAAATAGTTTCATAAATATGTGTAATAAATATTCGTACAGTTCAAGCGGGCGAAGCCGCCCAGGTCGGCTAGTCTACAATGAAAACAATAAATAACGTCTTTAATATTTATTAACTGTATATGTCTACTTACAGAATTTAAATATCTAGAAAAAAATATAAACAAAAGCATTCATTAACTTATTATCACTTAAACTTTAAATAAAATTTGCAATACTTCAAAAGTTTTATGTAGCCTTAGAAAACTTAATTGTAGTGTTCGTACAAATCCACGTATAATATTTATGTAAACTTTGTATAGTTGTGTTTAGTTTTTGAAATTAGTACACAAATGGTTCGACTATAATTGACACTATTAGCGATTTCATATTTTGTGACCATTATTGTATTTACCTTGCAGGTTTTATGCGTTATTAGGTGCAGCAAAAATTTTATGGATCAATTTTTTTATAATTTGTACAACACTACAACTTACCATTCATTAATTGATCTGATGGCATACAAACTTCAGAATAATGGTATTCCATGTCGGGAGGGGGTTTAATATAAAGGATACATTAGTTTAAAAAAATATGATTGCGTGGTACTCTTATCATAACAAGGAAAATAAACTATAAAAACGGGAGAGGGCAATATCGAGAAATTTTTACTTGTTTGCTTGACAGTTCATATTGGGGACGGTATACAGACTATATATACAACTTTTTTATAACTCACAGATAAAAGATAATGTTTCAGAACGTAATTAAATTTTAAAAAATATAACAGATTTTTTTTAAAATCGCACTAATTTAAATCTTTATTTTTATATGGTACAAATAATAAGTGGTAAATATTTAATTATAATGAAATTATAATTTTGAATAGTTCCCTATAAATATAATATTTAGGAATTTGTTGGGTTCCAATAAAAATGCACTTTTATTTAAGTATAAATGTTTAATAAATAAAACCTGTGAATGCGAGGATATTCAAAGACAGATTCATGTACGTATATGCATCCATGACTTTTTAAGGTAGAAGTTTAATAATTACTGGCACGCTCGAAGCGCCATAAATTGAACTTTAATAATTTAAAATACAGCATATAATTAATAAAATTACAAGCAACTTTGTCACTGTTTTGTTCAACATCACAATAAAAAAGAATCTGTCTTTCAATCAAATGACCAATCAGCTGATATTAGTATGATTTGTTTTTTGATGATACTAAAACCTACTACCTATTAGATTTTTATTACCTTGAAACTAACCCTGAATTAATGTATGTAGCAATGGAAAAGTATTGAATTATTAAGCATTTTTATCGATTATCTTGATCACCTGCACTCATGTTGATTGATTATAATGTAAAGTATCTGTATTAACATATATATACAAACTACTTTTCATTGCAAATTAAAAACAAATATAATTTCTGTACTTGTATTGTTAAAATAAATAATAATTCGTGTGTAGCAAAAAGATATTAAAATTAAATATAAATAAATAACTAATTAACAGTTGTAGGTAAGAAATGCTGATAGTAGCTCTTAGTAAATTCTGTCATTAGGTCTGGAGTAGCTTCAGGTAAAGTTGTTATCAGCTTTGCCGGATTCCCAGAGTATCTAGCAAACGACGGAACCACGGTCTCCGCTGGTAATACTGAATTATCCTCAATCATGCAGCAGTCCTTTAATACACATCTTCTGCCCTGAAATATTTATTTAATATAAATTATTTAGTGATGTGATTCATGTGACTGTATAGATATTGGCTGTGGGCTCTATGCTCTACTCAGGGGTATGAATTATTTACACTTCTCCACTATTAAATAAAATAGCACAATTTATTTGGATTAATTATTATTATTATTTATTTGGTTTATTTATATTTTACATGTAATATCTCAGGTTCAGTTGAGAAATAGGAAGAAGAGCGCTTTATAGGTTTTCTCTGCACTGCTAGATGATGAACGAAGCAAAAAATATTAAATATATTGTAAGAAGCATAAGTTAAATAATAAAACTGATTAACCTAAAGCAAATTATAATATAATATAATTATTTAGAAAATGTAATATATTGTTTATACTTACAATTACAACATTTTTGCCAATGTAAACATATGAACCAACAACTGCAGCATTTACTACTGTATTTTCCCCTACAAAAACATGATCACCCATTTGTAGGGGAAAAAATGCAACACTAAAAAAAGAAATTTAAATTAAAAATATTGCCATTACATGGGTATCCAGTGTTATTTCATTATAAATAGGAGAAGCAATAACATATTTTATCCTTTACTATGATTAGCTCCTTACCCTTTGCTAAATTTTTTGAATGGTGGCCGTATTACTGATCCTTTACTTATTATACAGAATCTACCAGTCTTAACGTTTGCCAAATCACCTCTGATGATGGCATCACTTTGCACTATAACTTTACCATGCAATACTATGTTTTGAGAGCCACATAGCACTGTTTGTCTGCTAACTTTATTTCCTGAAGCCTGTAAAATAGTTGTTTTTGAGCATTAATAAACATAAATTATTCAAACATTGTTATTCTTATTTTATTCTATTTGTTTTTTGAAGTGAATGTAGTTGTCTAAGTTTCTAAAATTTGTATAATTTCTTATACATATCATATATACAAGATATATATTAAATATGTATTATATATACAAGATATATATTATTTAATCTCATTTATAACATTATTTACATACTCACTGTTTCAACATATTCGGATTTGTTATAATAAGTGTCTTGTAGTTCCATATTATTCCTAAAATATAAGCCTACCTCTTATATCAATTCGATTTAATGAAATATGTACATGTACATATAACACATTTACGTATTTTTTGTAAAGTAAATATTAAATAAGGTACTATGACTAACAGTACTGTAAAAAGATGTAGGTTGGTATCTTAAATGTCAAAAGCTGATGTCAATTTTCGTAAGCTATATTTTTAATCTGTGTAATATTTAAAACAAAATATTTTATATAAACTAATTATTCTTATGCTAGTAATAATAAAACTAATTATTTTTATTATTAAAAAGTTAAGAAAACTTTAAACATTACATATGTGTAAAATTGCATTACGCCTAATACAATTTTACTGTTTAATAAATAAATACGTTGGCAGCATTGACTGTATATGGCGGCATTTTAAGTTTCTACCAACTGCGACTGGTTTGTAAATTTTCGTTTTAACTTTTTCATTACAAAGAAATTACATTATAATATAAATTTCATATCTATTTGATATTCAAACTGAAATATTAAAATGGACCGATACATTACTAGAGAACGAAGATTCAGAGCGGGTAAATATATACTTATAAAAAACTTAATTCAGTCAAGCAAAAAAACAAATTTATCTACAAAACATTTATTGACAATAAACATTTTTCAGAGTATCCTGAGGGAAATCAAGGGATACCATTTTCGACAACTAGTATTGGGAATAACATTACTATGTAAGTAGCCGGACCATTGCCATGCGCCTACCTAGTGCGCATGTTTAAGCTTCAAATGTTGACTTAATAACTTTTCATTTTGAATGAACAGTATAGTAGAGTTAACTTTTGTCTCAATTATATAAGTATATTTATTACTTTACTTGAGCTTGGAATCCTAATGTGAAAGCACTCCCGTTCTCCACTTTCATATACCCAATTCTCGCGAGACGCGTTTTATCTTGTTACGAGGGCGAGATAATGAAAATCATTAATTCCCCGAGTGGGAGTCGAATCCACATGCATCGCTTGTATGAACGCTTTATTTTTATTTTAAGAAATAATATAAATCTAAGAAATTTATTATGGTGTACACAATTTAATATTTTTATAGGCCAGAACATGTATATTATGGTACTTATAATCCAATGCACTATCCAGAGCCGTATAATTATCACGCAAGTGCAATGATGCCGCCAATGCAAACGTATTTACCAAACGTAAGTTGCTTTCAACTACGCGTTTTTTTACAATGAGATAGGTACTCGGTCATAAATTTTACAATCTTAATTTGCGTTAAGACTTTAAATCACATATTAGTCCGTTTCCTTGCGAATTTCTCGGTAATCCTTCTTACATTCTTCAAAACATTTCGACAACAAGACAAATTTTGACTTTCAAGTCCAGTAGTTTCGATTATCTGTAATCATGAAATATGAATTTTGGTCTTTGCACCAATTATTCGCCGGACCCAGTAACTACACCTGCACTACTAACATTAAGAGTTGTTGAGATGACAGTGGACGAGGCGAAAGAGAGCCCCAGCGCCAAATTCTACATACAATTTGGCGCACCGTTCGAAAGAACGGAAGAAAAAGTCAGAGATGACTACCCCGCTAGGGCTACAGCGTGAACCTAGATAAGATATATCGAAATAATATAATTTTAAATCCTATAGTTATTTTATATATTCGATATTTAAATTAAATTCGTATCTAAAAGATGAACCTACAAGATTACCCGGAAAATCACGTTATGCAACCAGCTCAGAATAACTTAGTGCCTGGAGTTGATCATCACTATTTAGCATACACTGATCATAACAACTATTTAGCATACACTGCAGGTGAGTTGAAAAATCATCTAATGTTAATATAATAATTATATTATATTATTGGCGTTTCAAAATCTGGATACATAACAATAACAGTTAGTAGATAAAATTAATATTCTATACCAAATTCTATTATTAATATATCTAAAAATTTTTAAATATGACCAGGACAAGCCAACATGCAACAACATGCAACAAGAACAGTTCCGGTCAATACATTTGGTGAATATCAAAAACACAATTTCGTTGGCGCCGATCGCACAGTCAGGAACCAATATACGCAGGGTCCCAACGGTTTGTATAGAACTTTGTTAGCTTTTGCTCAGAAAGCTGTATTCTATGCTTATATACCACGTTTTTATTTTCAAATCTAAATTATTTAAAAATATATATATAATTTGCCTAAAATTTCTTTAACAATAATTTTATGTTCCATTTTTATTTATATATTTAATTTAAATAAAGTTTAATATGAAGTACTTCTCATTGAGGAATATCTAGTCACATTATGTAAATATTTTGGCATGAGTTTTTAAATCATATTACTTAGAAATTACTGCTTCGTTTCACGCTGTATCCCGTACGCAGCAAGGTAGGCGGAGGGAAACCTACCTTAAAAACGAAGAGACTAAAAAAATGAATAAATAATATTAACTCCCTCGACTGGGAATCGAACCCACAAGCATCGCGTAACAGACACACGCTTATGCCTCTACACCATAACGGCCTTATAGAATTAAATTTTATTAAAATAATAGGTATATTGATTATAGTATTAAGCTTGTAATATTTTGGAGCATAGTCTAGTAACACTAACAGTTGCATGTTCTATTTCGAAATGCGACAGATTTATTGATATTAGAGAAAACCGCAGCTCGTTTGTATATTGTGTAAAATGAGTGTACATAGTAGTATCGTGGTACCGTAAGATTAAGAGAAAGTGATAAAAAAATAGACAAAAAATTATACATGTGTCATGCAGAAATAAATATTAGTACACATATTTGTTAAAAATACAACAACTGTCTAACAGAGAATATTGAAAATTAATAAAAAATATTAATTATTAATCGCAATGTCCCCAAATCGTCATTTTTGTTATATAAAATAACATCAAAACATATTACAAGAAATAAAAATAAATTCTCACTATTCCAATACATTACCTCAGTCCAACCTAACAATAGGATCTAAGAGGGCGACAAAAGGGTACTTTTAAAAAAAAGGTTAACCTTTTATACAATAGCAAAGACAAAGTTCCTTAACTCCGAATCAAGTGGACGGATAGTTAATTAAAATGAGGGTACTCAAAACTTATAATAGGGTAACGTTCAGAATTATGGGTTGTATCGTATTTATAAGTATGAGTTTCTTTAATATTGTTATTTCAATAAATATATTATATGTTAGAAGTACCTACGTGTTTACATATTTGTGTATATAATTTTTATTTCCGCCTTTACCCAATTCTTGAGGACGGATATAATATTTCGAATCTGGATACGGATACTGTTATAAGAATAGGGACTATCCGTTAGTTTTGAATTTCCGTTAAGGACACAAGGACAGGATTTTTGTGAAATTTATTCTTTAAATAATCTGTTATTGAAATACATCTCTCTTAACCAATCTCATTTAGACTCTCTTCGTATAATATTTATAATCATCCGAAATATTTTTCCGGTGTTAGTTAAAGTTAGGTAACGTAAAGTTTTTTTACTATAGACATCTGGTAGTTTCGTTAAAGGAACCCTAGGCCGTATAACTTTTCACCATTCATGTATCTGCATATCTATTTATATCTACTATTACCATATTAAAGTTTTGGGAGATAGAATAATTTATATTTTTTTACGATGCCATAATAATTTAAGTGACATGCGAGGATTGAGGGTTCAAGACTGGCGGTTTCCCGGATTTGGAACCACTAAGTGCTTATGTATATTATCAATTAATTTATCTTCTATAACGGACATTAATTTGTTTGTTATTTATTTCTATACTATAAGTCTATATATTCGTATCGATTACGTCTATTTTACATGATGCTTATCTTGTTTAAAGTAATATCTTTTTTTTTTAAATTGGTATTAACGATATTAATAAAAGTTTATAAATTTTTAATTTAATTTAATTTATATACTATGTGTATTTATTTATATGTAGCTATATATATATATTAAGAATGCACCACTTTTCAACCCTTATATTTGGTCGTAGACAGGATGGTTAATTAAAACAAGGGTTCTTCGCTTACTCGTACTATAAAATATGGGGCAACATACACTTACATTTTTCTTTATGTCAGGCTATTTGCGAATTTACGTCTATATTTTTCTTTGAATTTTTGTATAATATTTTAATTAGATATAATTATTCAATAGAAGTACTATTGAATAATTGTGAAAAGTGACTTTAACCAGATTGGGCAAATAATTATATTTAAAAATATATTTATTTTCAAAGTTTGACGTCGAAAAATCCAACAAAGAAATTCTGTTATAATCTCATACTAAATTAAGAGCATTCCAGATTTAGCAATTATTTCTAACATTATTTAAAACAATGTATGAAAAAAGAGCCAATAGCTTGAATAAGTTATTGTTAAAATTTTGTGGGAACGTAACATATCTTTCAACTTCCTGTAGGGAAGGCAGGCATTGCGTAAATACTTGAATAATAGGTACTGTGAGACCAATTTTTATCTCCTTAATTTAGGATCATTATGTCTGTTCTCTCTATCAAATGCGATACTGTAAGTATGGTCGACGAAGCATGGCCGCTCTGAATTTAGCTGCAAATGGCAGCACAAACGCAATTTAATTGTAGGATTAATACTTACTTTTGATTATTTTCTTCCTGTATGTGAAATATACTGTATATTTTTGTTTAGTGTTTTAAATAATAAAGTATATATTTTCCATAGTGACACCAAAGAAAAAAGTGAAAACTGATTTAGTGAAGATTGAAACACAGAATGAAGTTAAAATTCGCGCTGAGAATCTGAACGTAAGTGTAGATACCATTGTCCCTTTAAAATGTTCTCTTTCATGCTACCGGCGTATAAAGGAAATGGCGCCGCAAACTTGTTAAACTGTGTTTAGTTTATAAACAAATTGATTTTCTATATAAATTGCATTGAAAACTATATTCTGAGGTTCCATTGTGAATTCACACTATATTTTATATTTTCGTATTTTTTATAGATTGTAATGTTATAATATATTTATACTTACCGTATATAAATTAAATTATATAATTTCGTTTAGAAATTTCGTTATATGTAGCTTCCCACTGTATCCCGATCATAGCAGGGTAGGCAGAGGAAATCTAGGAACTTTGTGTTAAGATACTCCGTTCCTCTTAAGACACTTCCGTTCCCCACTTTTAGCCGAATTTCATACAAAAAAATGGGGAACGGAAGTTTGAATTACTACAAGTTCTAGGAGTCTCATATTTTACATACGGATTCTTTTATCAAAATTTGACTCCTGAAAGTGTATTTTTGGGGTTATAACACCTATATTACCTATATTCTATAATCTATTTCATATTCTGCACATAAATGGATAGGGAAGTCAATTCTGCACATGAAAGATATAAAAACCATATGAATCAATTAATGTATCTATAAACACAAAAAAATAAACACAGGCTAAAAACTACTCGGAAAAATGTTTATAGGCCTGTCTGTCTTTCTGTCTGCCTGTGTTCGTTATTTCGTGGGGTGTCGTAAAACTAGATTAGTCGTAAGAATTAAATAGAAAGTAGGGTAGGGTTTTTTATTAGCTTTAGGGAATCTAGTGCTAAGACACTCCGTTCCCCAATTTCCGCGAATTCTAGTGAGTATACAGCATAAAGCTAAATAAAAATTAATTAAAACAAAAGGATTATCCTACTTGCACTTAAAAAACCTATTAATATGAACACACTACAAGTACATTCCTATGCCAAACCTAATATCCTCAGTAGAAGCACTCACAGAGAAACATTACATTAACTGTAATTACACGTTATGCAATACAAGAACGTGACACAGTGACATTTCGTTGCTATTACAATTGTATATATTTTCGTACAAATGTAGGTAATGCTCGGTTAGTGCAGGCAAGATTAGATACTGTCTAATTATAAAATTTTATTTGAATACTTTTAAGCATAATAAGCTCTAATATAGAAGGACATAAGCTCTAATTATGCTTATTATAGCGATCGTCTTATGTTAGATTCGTAAGGATAGGTACAATGAAAGTAAATCAACTTCTAATTTTTAAGTTGCAGCTTCATTAGGAGCTTAAATTCTTTTTTTAGATATTTCTGCAGGTATTTATTGTTTTTTTTTATATGAAAAATAATTATTTTATTAAAGTATGTTAATTTGAAAAATGTCATACCACGCATCCAGGCCATTTTGCCACTTATAATTGAAACAATGTAGAAGGTACAATTTTTCTCGTAATATAATAGCTCTATATATCTTTATAAAATAGTAAACGAGGCCGTCGTGGACCAGTGGAACATCTGTAAGCACACTGGTTATGGATTCAATCCCCGTTCGGGGGAATAAATTATTTACTTTTCCTCGTTCTGGTAAGCTAAAGCACAGTGCTGAGTTTCGCTCCACAACACACAATGTCTTAAAATCAGGTGGGAATGTCTTTGCATTAGCTTGTCTCTTCCTACCCTTCCAGATATATGGCTGTATTCCATATATCTGGAAGGGTAGGAAGAGACAAGTTAAAGTAAAAAAAATATATAATATTATCTCTCACAAGTTAATTGAATCACACCATGCTTTCATCACTTCTGCTTCCGTGAACCCTAACGGGTATTTACTACCACATTTCATATTTTAATTAAAACCTCAACAGAAACACCTTTCGATTAATTATAAATTATACGATTTACGAGTGCTAATTAATATTTAAGTTTCGGTAGTTCGAGGTTTTACTGAAAAATTATTGTGTTAATATAGCTAATTAAAGTAAAGGTATATAATATATTTCAATATTAACTGGATACAAAGTGTGACTTTAAACGTAACTGGTGGTGGGTTCGATTCCCGCTTGAGAAAATGGAATAAATATCTATGCTTTCGTCTATTAAAATTGAAATTTTGTGTGACTTTAAATCACTGATCAAATTTAATTTTTTCAATTATTGTATATTACTCTACGTTACAGTAAAGTGCGTATGTTGTGACACAAGGTTCATTCATTAAGGAAATATATAGATATATATTGACGAAACTGAAATGATGACGATTAACGTTTTGTCCGCGAAAATGTTAATTTAATACTTTAATGCTTAAAGTACTTTAAGCTTCGTTCCAAAACTACTTTCAAACAAGAATTAAATGAAATAAAAGTAAAAAAATCAATAATTTTGACATCATTAAATTTTTTTTTTTTTATATATAAATAGTTTTAGATTCATGTTCGGTTACTAAGATTTTAAAATTTGTATATATGAAATAAGTTTTGAAAAATTAATTAGAATATTAGAAATACTACCCAATAATAATATCACGTTGACATCTAATGGTTTTTATTGTATTTTATATATTTAAAGAAACTAAAGACCACCACTCGAGCATTTTGCGGCTCCATAGAAAACATATTGACATGGCACAAGATGATTAAAAACGTTGGTGTCATGGTCCTCTACAATACTGTCGGTAAGAAAGTCTATGTTTCTAATTCATTATGATTATATTTCCATTTCTTCACCTTGGTTTCGAGGCAAAGCACGGCGTTGACTTCCGCCACTTAACACGCAATGACTCCAGAATTCGGTGGAAAGTGGGTAACGGAGTGTCTTAACACTAGGCCCTCTGCCTACGCTGCTGTGTGCAAGATACAGCGTGAAGCTGTATATAACTATCGATACAGGTTTCCTATAACTTTAGTTCCCGTATATTTTCAAAGGTAAATGTGTCAGTATACAACCAGGCGAGTCCTGCGCTAAGAACTTAGTACTGAGAGATGACAACGGACCCGCTATACAAGTAGTTTACTATGAAATCGACTTCATGCTGCCTAAACTACATGTTCCTTGCAACGTTAGGTAAATTAATAATTATTATTATAATATTATGTAAGGTGTGAAGTTTTGTGAGTTCGATCTCCACTCGATGAAATATGTAGTATTTTATATGAAAGCTCTTTATAAGATGTACTTTCAAATTTCGTTATTAATAACCTATAATGATAATATAGGTTACAAATAACCTATAAATAAAACACCGGAGGTGTTTAATTTATAGATTATTTGAATTAACTTAATGTTTAAAGTGTGCTTAATATAAGAACCTTACTCCAAGACCTGGCTTCATAATATATATATATATTTCTATGCTCATGTTAATATATTAATAAAACTATCATTGACAAATTCTTGCCAAAGTTTAACAATTATAAAATATTATTTTAGAATTGAAATTAACATTAGTTAATGCTACATTGCGGCCGACGAAGCAGCTACGACTGTCTCTTTGATAGTTATTTCATAGAACGAGTCTATCGTTGATATTAATTATTATTGTGATTCATATTTAGGGTTATAGTTTATATTTAGCATTCGAGTGATATTATTTTGGTATTCTAAGGTAACTATTGTAATATATATATATTTATAATCCTTATAAGAATTGAGTAGGTAGATATGGTGTGGTGGTATTGCGGCACTATTGGTTGAAGTCGGCATTCATCGTGTTGTTGACTCTAATGAAATGATGAGCTTCAAAGTTTCAAGTTCCAAGACTGAAATAAGTTTGAGGCCAATTGTGGCGCAGGGGGATAAACGTGTGTCATCATGACAGGTTATGGGTTCGATTTTCACTCGAGGAAATTAAATTACGTTATGAGGCAAAGCGCTCCTACACGCGCAACGCCCTTAGAATTCGGCCGAAAGTGGGGAATGGGAGTGTTTTAAGAACAGAGTATTTTAACCCTAGGTTCCAAGTACCTTCTGCCTACTCTGCTATATGCGGGATGCAATGTAAAAATAAAAAGAATAACAATAATAAAAAGCTAAATATACATTAACGCAGAGTGGTCGGTCGCATGCTGCCCGGGTCCAACAGGCTGCAGGCGTTCGCAGTGCGCGCGGCGTGCGCCAAAGACGTGGCCACGCTGGCGCGCTCCACCGCCGCCGCTGCGCACCACGTCGCCAAGCTGGTCGAAGACTGCAAGGCGGAAGTACTTAATAAATAAGTTTTTATGATATGTTTGTTGCAAGAGTAATAAGTGTCGTGGCCGCCGTGAAGATCACTGCAAAGTGTAAATGTTTACTTTTAATCTTTTTGTACGGTACTATGCGCACGCATTACTTACGTTCGTTCAAATCTGCGCGCAACTTACAAAGCTCGAAGCGTGGGTGTACAGAGTCTGTCTGAACTATTACAATATTACCTTTAAGATAATAGTTTCATTTTGTTTCTGTTGTAATATATTAATAATATTTCTTTTTCATAACTTTTGTCAAATAATTAATAAATTTTCTACGAAATAACAATTACTGTTAAGTATCATTAGGAGTTACTTGTTAATTTTATTTCTTATTAAATGAATTCTAATATGATTTTAATTGAATATGAATATCTTATTTTTTTTATAAGCCATCGAATACTTGATCTAAATTATTAAAGGAGTTAAGTATATACAAATTCTCGATTTCAATGACATGTTTCGTATTTGTAACATAGTATGCAAAGCAAATAATCTAGTCTCTTAAGTTTTATTTATATTTTTAACTAACAAATCTTCGTCGTGACTTCTTGATACGAAGTAAGCTGTGCTTCACTGAAATGCATAAACGCCATAAATTAAAGATCAAATAAAGCAAAAAATTTAACACATGATAAACTGTTGATGATCTAATACCTATTTTAATTGGCAATTTTTATTTAAATTTTTATAGTTGTGTCCATCACTCAACATGGAATGTCCCAAAATTTGGGCTAATATGGCGTAACTTTCTTTAAAATATTCCTTTTGCTTATCTAGTTGCATAAAGGATGGCAAGTAAAGCTTAAAAAATCTCAATTTCAGCAATACTTTCTTCAATTTGCACTTAAAAATTTAAAAGTTGGTAAAGTTGCATTTTCAAGTCACTAGAAATCTATTTATAGCGAAGAACTTATAACACTTGTAAGAAAGTGAAGCGTCGATCTACGTTCTATATTATTTTAAGAGACAATATATTTGTTAAAATTTATTTTGGTGTTGTAAACTCTAATAGAAACAAATAGGCAAACTTTGATACATTTATGATCTAACAAGGGAATAAAACAATACACAGACAGCCAGTTATTTCAGGAAAATTTTTACAGATAATAAATAAGAGAGCCGTAGAATATTTGTATCGTAAAATCAACGTTTTTTCATAGAGTCTCTTGGGAAATCAAATGATAGCATTTTCAGCAACTACTGGTAGCACAGGAAATAATATTACTATGTAAGTAGCCGGTAGATTGTACGGAACCCTCCGGGGGCTAAGATCCTGGCATTATCCTCCTTTGTAGGCTAAGATGGGCTTAGAGTATATACGGTGTGGTTAATTAAGTTATTTTTCATATATTCAATGAATTGTGTTGTGTATATTACTCTATATACTATACTTTTAGTGTGTTTACGTAATATCCGTATAGACGCGCGGAAACGTGTCAAGCGAAGTTAATATTCCCGTACAGATATTCAATTCTGTAGTTGGTGGAATCAACAACAGCACATAATTTATTGAGTTGACCGAAACGAAGTTCTTTACAAATTTTCAACTTCTTTGTTAATCTACTCGTCCGTCTATTTTCGAGCTACATCTATAAAATTGCGCACACATCAACGAGTTGACGTAATTTTATCCTGGACTGAAATCCACTAAGCTATTTTTTAATTATTCTACTCCAAATAAGTGATGACATCTAATAATAAGTAGCATTCATTAATAAATATCGCTTTTTCACTCTGAACTTTAATGCGCTCGACTGCACGAGGCGACGTCGCGAGGCTAACTCCGCTTGCGTGGCCTAGTATTGAACTTGGCTCCCATTTCACATTTGTATTTGTATATTATTATTAATTTTAATAGATATTGTGATTAATAAGTTACATAAATGACATTGCGTTCAATAAAACTAAATATTTGAATGAGAATTACACATGAAAGTAGTAATCTGGACTGCTGTAATGCATAATACATATGAGTATTACAAGCAGGTGTGATTTAAATAAATTTACGTGATTAAGCTGATTTACTGTAACACCTATGCAATTAATCAATCAGCTTCACGCTGTATCCCGCACACAGCAGGGTTGGCAGATACACTAATTTCATATTTATATTTAACATGTAGAGATTTCCAAGTGTCGTACCTATACTACGAGTATGTACGTTTCCAAAATTGGCTACCATTTAACTTTACATAGAAAAGTTTTTAGAAAGTTTGGTGCCAAATTGCGAAGGAAAAGTTTCTGCGACCTTAGTTACTCGGAGATGAAGTTGGCTGTGGACAGGGCACTTAATTAAAACGAACTTACTTTTGCGCCGTTTATTTAAGTTAGGAAATAATTTGAACGGCTTATGAGGCAGATAGAGTAAAATCTAGTGTCGTGGCAGTTTTTTTTTCACTTTTTCTTTCAAATCTGAGACATTACGTCTTGAGTGGTGAAAGGGAACGCCACGTTTGTTGTACGGGAGCGTAAAGTGAATATAAAATATATATTAAATATATAGACTTTGGGTAGGGGTCGGACTCGAAAGCTTCATGTTTTATATTATATATATAAAATTATAATTATATGTTTTTACTTATATACAAGTATTTATATACATTTAAAATAAAATACAATAAGTATACTACATAAAAAATTTAAAAATACATAAAAGAATTTATATTTTCATAAGAAAATGAACAAAAAGGATAAATTTACAAAAATAAAATAATAGTGCTGAAACATGTAAATGTATAATAATTATATCATAATTTCTCATTCCATATGACTTTCCACGGTCATATTATATATTCCTATTTTCATTTTCTTATGTTCATTAAGGAATATTCTTTTGTTTCATTATATTCACATAACGTTAAGCGTAAAAATTAACATTAAGCGTGAGGCTTAAAAGTAATGCTAAAGTTTAATTCAAAAATTTTCCTTGTCCTCGCTAATTTATTAAGAAATATTCACAAGAATTTACGGAAAAGGATGTGTTTATTTTGTGTTCTCTATGGCTTAGTGATTTGAGGTGCCGATATAATTAAAGAGTGCTTCAGAGCTCAGAGAGCTTTTGCAAGTTCGCTTGTTTTGAATATTACTTTTTTTTATAAGATGTTCAAAGCGTAGCAGCAGAATTTGAACCCGCGTCTCTTGGATGGTTTTGAAGGAACATTGTTTCACATCCTGCTACTTTACCTGCTACGCTACTACCTTTTTGGATTGCAAAACATTTGAACTAATTATTAATCAGCTTCCCGCTGTATCCCGTATATAGTAGGCATATGGAACCTAGTGTTAAGACACTCCCTTCTCCAATTCCCGCTGAATTCTCGAGGCATTGCGTGTTGAGTGGTCAATTCAAGAAGTAATTTTTACAGTAGGAAAACTCAAATGACTCATGTGGTATATCCGTATTTTTGGTTACAGCATTGTACCGATTAGTTAATAACGATAATGAATGCTCGTCAGCTACGAAATCTAATTAGCTACGTAAAATTGTGTGAAAACTGCTTCAATTTGCCTTTATGAGCGATAAATTAAATTAAACCGGAAGGCTTTTGTGCGGTATTTAGATCTTAATGAAATCTTACTTGTCAATGTTTAAAAGTCCCTCTTTCCATTGTAGCGCAGGGGAAGACGTGTGTGACAGTAATTGCGACAGGTTGTGGGTTCGGTGGAAGTGTCTTGATGGAAACGGAGTATTTTAACATTATTTAGTGTTCACGTTCTTTCTGCTTATCTTGCTATGTGCAGGATACAGAGTAAATCTGTTGAGAACTCATAACACGAAAACTAAAAGGAAATGCTTCATAAAAGCGAATGAAATGCTTGCCCACTAAGCCTTGCAAGTAATAGTGTAAATAAGAGATCGAAACGGTAAGGCGCTCGATGCAATATCCGCTCGTCGCTTTGTCTCTGCAAAAGTGGCGGCCGTCGTCGCGCCGTTATCGTTGTCGAGTTAGCGCTGTGATTTTATCTTGGCCCGACCGCTCTTTAGAGTTACATTAAATTTCTAATAACTTGTCTCTATTGAAAATGTTTTGTTGTGAATTTTTTTTTCATTATTATTATTATGTTTGAACTGCTTTAGTATTTAATTTTAATATTTTTAATTGATTAGTATTAACTATGTACTTTTTTTAAAACATTTATGAAATGTATTTAAATTAACAATAGTTTATTGCCCGTACAAGTCCCCGTGGTACGGAGTCCTCAGTATGCGAGTCCGACTCGCATTTGACCAGTTTTTTTGTTTATTTATATATCGTAGGTAGGTATCTAGTTTATCTAAGTGCTTACAGTTGGTATTTTTCTCACGTTTCTTGATGCCATTAGTACAGTTTCATCGAACTGCTTCTGGACATAACACGTCTAATCATAGTTCTTTATTAAAATATATTTTTAATCTATTTGTAAAAATAGATTAAAAATATGTAATTGATGGAAACAGAGAACAAAATGTAGCTTAATATGTTTGATCATTATCTTTCTTATTTTCCGTCTATATCTTAATAAATGCTTGTATTAGACAGTATATAAGGTAATTTAAAAAAAGTTTGTTATGGGAGATAATGGAATAATATTGTGAAAAAATATGTTAACAGATAAGCTAATTTTAATATTTTTACATAACTTTTTAGCAAGATTATAAATTAAAAAAAAATAATCAACGACTCGTATGAATTTCCTAACAAGCGTAATTAATCTATATTGAAAATTTTCAAATGGATAGTCGAACAGGCATAGCACGAGAGAATCAGACGTTATTGCATGCGCAGCGAAATTAATTTAGCTGGCTAATCAAAATATTACAACACTATATGTATTAGAATTATTATCGTGAAAATGGGGGACAAATTCAATATAAAGAAATAAGAATGTATGTCTGTAGACTTCGTTGACAAGAGAATTGTCCTATAAGACAGTGCCAAGTTTTGTAGGTGATACTGGAATTTATGTATGTGTGTGTAAATACACACATCAAGACATCACTCTAAGTAAAGACTAAGTAAGTATTAAAAATTAGAGAGGTATCAAATTCAATTTAAGAATAGGAAAAAAAAGTCGTTAGTTATACTAATTTTTTTTTTCAGCTTCACGCTATATCCCGCACACAGCAGGGTAAATTTTATATGTCATTAGGAAAAGTCTACCAATGTAGAGTTTTAATAAAATCCAAATATATACCCCAGCTATCTATAATTTTAATCAAACAAACGTCTCAGGCGACAATCCGATTTAAATTTACGTTACACTAACGATATCTTTTGACAATATTTACCTACCGGCTTCCGCACGCTCAGCCTTGAATATATAAAATAAATGGTATATTTTCTATTTACATTATGTTGTGATATTTAGATTTTTTTACATCTATTATACAATTCAAAATTCATCAAGCACAATGCATTTTATAATAAAATTTTAACTTAACTTACAACTTTTTAACAAGTATTTCGAACAAATAAAGAACATAAATATGTACAATTTAAAAAATGAAGCCGTCTGTATGCATTTGCACAATATACTCAAACTTAGTCAAATTCAAGTTTTTGTAATCAACTTATAGATAACAGCACAATGCTATTATATATAGTACCTACGAATAAATATAAGTGTTTACTGAACTCAATCTTCAAATGGGATATTGTTTACATGGAAATATACAGGTTTTATCAAGATAGAGTAAATGAAAACGAAAAACAATGGAGTAACCGGGTGAAAGTTTAAATGAATAAAATATTGATTGTTATATAAATTACATATAATTGTATGGACATTATTTTTGTTGACAAATTGAATCTAGAAGTAATTTAGATTCAGTTTGTCATATTATTAAATTCTTTGTTTTTTGTTACTTAGTCCACAATAATGGAATACCTAACGCATGTAAATCCGATGAAATATATTATTAAAATTTACAGTAATTGACAGCTAAAAGTTATTTTTGACAGTTAATTAACATATTCTGTTGTAAGTTACTCTAAGCCTCGACGTGATTCATTTAAGAAACTTCATTTTAACGAAAACTATGGTATTCGTTCAAACGGACGTTACAAGGCAAATGAAATGCAAATTTAATGTTAGTACTTGTAACGGCGATTATATTTGACGGTGCTACGGGTTCGCGCACCTCTACAGTACTAGCTTTGTTAAATGTCGATTAGTTTGAGGATTTCATTACAGGGTACGTGAGATAACATCATAATATTAGGCTGAAATATTGGGCCCTTAAAGGTACATTCTTTGATTAAGTTTCTTAATGGGGGTATTTTAGCGTTTTTTTTATTTAATTCAACATTACCTTTAAACGTTAAGAAACACCAAAGAAGAAAAAGATTTCCTCTCAACAATATTAGATAATCTCCACGTAGTTCCGACAGACAAATTTAATGTTTCAATCTAGCAAATTAAAAAGTAGAGAAGCGCTATGTTCTAGTTCAGTCCGAAGTGAATTAAGCGAATGGCACTCGTATTACTATCAAAGAGAACATGACATGCAATTTACCTTCACTCAGTCTACTCATTTATGTTTGAGATACATTCATAAAAAAACAATGAAAACTACTATTGGCTATAATTGTACGCTTATTGTTTGTCTTTTGTTTGGAAATATCATGTTTCCATCATTGTTATTTTATTTTTTTATATTAATTGGTTTAAAGTAGATATAATAAAAAAAAAACACAGGGACTAAAATAATATGCATAAGCAGTAATGCTTAACTAGTGATGTATTTGGGACATGCCTAACATATCGCACTCGGGGGAATGCTTGGATTTAAAATTAGGATATTTTTTTGTACGGTTCTCGGTTACACCATTTAATCAAAAAGATAGATAAATAGAGGTGTGGCTATTTTGTAAGTTTAATTTAACTATTCTAAATTTATAGATTAAATATAATTAAGACAAGGACACATTTTCTAAACAAAACTTATGTATATTGCAAAGTATACAATTTTTTATAAAGAAAATATAATTTCAGTACATGCAATGTATAGAACATAGAAAAATAAATAAGACAGTCCACGAGCTGAGATAAAATAAACAAGCATGTTCACAAAGGCATTTCAATACGTGTCGCTTTTTCGCAACTTCGCGAAATCCAGGTAAGATTGTTTGAGATGCAGAATGCAAGTAAATTGCTCTTTTCATGGTTGAGTCGACGCAGAAATGCATATATATTTGACAATGTTGCATTTTCTTTAAAATAAGAGAATAGATATTTACATTTTTATTTTATCTACGTAGAATCGTCGTGTTTCTTATTTCAGTGTGGAACGATATACCTCACATCTTTTTCTTGTATACCATGAGATACAATTTTGAATAAAATTGTGTTGAATTATAAAAAATCTTTAAATAGTTTAAAAATACTAATATTTTGTATACAATATTTAGTATACCTTTATATTATATTAACTGTATGCCCACAAACGTGGAAGACAAAACGCAACATTTTCTTTTGTTCGCTAAGAAAATGATGATTCTTTTATAGCTTTCTGTTTAAATGAAAAATATTTAAAAAAAATGAATTTACACATATTACAACCTAATTATAAATATAACCGTATACTCACATACAATTTAGTTAGTTTACTTAAGTGTCAACATAATTACAGGCCAAATCAAACAGTTGCCTCAAGCGTATAAGGCAAATAAGGTGACCACCGCACCGTCGTTAGGACGACCAGTCGTTTCCACCTTGCGGTATACCTCCCCTTCCTGTAATGATTATACCTACATCACAGTACGATACATATATATTACGGTCGACGAGTCGTGGCTCGTGGCGTAGGAGTCACGCGTGAAATTTATTCTTGAACCTCCTTTGAAGCTCAGTTTTAAACTTTGGATGGCACTTGACCTTTCTTGAGGGCGCATTTATTTTTAGCCGCGATATGGACGCGGTAAACCAATTATGTAAATAGGTCACAAACTGTTTTTCACGTTAAAGTCATTTCATGTGTGTTTACTAAGCGAATGAATGTACTTGTAACTTTTTAATAAAACTGTTTCAACTGTAAAATAAAACATATTTATAAAACGCGACTGTTGTGTAAGTAATTAAATATATATTTTACATTTTCTATAGTGAAATGTATCCAGATAAATATTACTAATTTCAATAATGTTCATTATCTTTTCCACATATTTCCTAAACAAGGCATATTAAACCAGTGCCACGATGCTTATATGATATATTAAAGCGACACCAACACCACTCCACAAAGCAATTCCAGCCAATACGTAGACGAGTGCTCCACTTAACAAGTTCAATTCCGTGAATCATAAATCGTGAATTCCATAATTCGCAGCAATCAGGCGTGAGATCGCGCTATTTCCTCTGCATCGCGCTCTTGGCTGATACCCCATTACTTCTCACATAATGCCCTCTGATGGGGACTACTTTTATAGTAAAAAAATCTATTTTACGCTCCAACGGTTTGGTGAAAGGCTTTTACTATAATGTAGGTGTAGTAGAGGCATGTTGATTTGTCTTTAATTAGTAAACGATTGGTTTTTCATTTAAATTGTTAAATATTAATTTTGTACGGTAATTATGTACTTGCATAAACGAGGAACGAAGTATCTTAACGCTAGGTTACCTTTTTTAAAACAACGGATACAGCGTGAAAATGGAAAAAAATATATAATATTTTTCCTGAAAAATTGTCGTATACAACTGTTTGTTATTTGATCTAAATATATGAAATTAAAAAAATAAAATTTGTCAAAACCGACATCATGATTATATTTAAGATTCTATGAATCTACAGTAACAGTAGCTACAATTCCTTACCACTTTAGTTGTATGTTTATATCATTTTTACAAAATGAAAACGCAATACGAGATATTTGATAATTTTATCTGGATCGCGTAACGTATATGAATTCGTAATTTCGTTTGGTAAGTGATAGATTAGATTCAATATCGATAGTGCTCGACCTCTGTTTATTGAATGGGAAAATAGAGTCGATCACTTTATTACACATGAGATATCACGAGAGAAACATTTGGCTCCGGCGAAAATGTTTTTCTATTTTCTCGAACAATGTTAGGATAGGTATTCGTAATCTAGCTAATTTTTTTAGTATCATAGCGCTGTGGAACAGTTTTTGCTGTGAAGTGTAACATGATGATTGTGGGTTCGATATCCGCTCGATGGGATATCAAAAATTATGTTATTGTTTTCTTGTCTTGTAAGGCGTAGCACGGCGAGCGCCACCGAAGTACTACGAGCTACGCCGTACTACGTAAGTATGTGGTAGTACATATATCTATTTATATTTTATATAGTAAAATAAATGACCATTCGTTTTTCTTCTCCCCATTCAATTAAAGTTTGTTACAAAATCCATCAACAACTAAAATTATTTCAGATAAGGCTACTATTTGCAACGCTTAAGTGATAATGCAAAATACATTACAGTCATTAGAAAACAGGCACTTAAAGCCAATTGGAAAGCGACTTGGCAAGTGATCAGACCTCGGTGTCTTGAAATTTTATAACTAAACTGCAAACTATTTTCACTGGAATGGAGGAGGCGTTTCGCTGTCGAATGCGACACCACGAGTATAAGCTGCGATTCGAATTTTGGTATGCTTCCAAACGTGCCTTCATTATCATAACCTGGACATGAGCTCAATAAATATTATTTGCTTATGTTAACCAATAATATTGATGATTTGTATTTTTTAATTTAAATCGTGGTTCGGATTTACTTACCAAAGGATTCGCTCCAATTTTAGGAGTTGGGTAGTACAATTTATTAAAAAAAAATCAAAATATAGTTTACGGGCGTAAGCACTCTTTTATACGGAACCAACTGCAAATGTCAGTTTGTAAATATATTTTTGTCTCCTGTTATATAAATTATAAATCAATATGGATTTATATTGTACTCTATACATAATAGTACGAAAATAATTTAAAAAATTTACAAGGGCATAAGTAGGTCTTGTAATAAAAAGCAAGAAACAGATAAACCTGCCTAATTTAATTTTCAATCATATAAAAAAGATCTTAGATGGGGAATCGATCTGGCTCACTGAACTAACGATCCCCTCGACGTATTTTATACATTTAAAGGGGTCTCATTTCATATAAGCTCAAAGTAATAACTTTCTCTGGGTTCAATTTAACGTCTATATTTATTAGTTTGTCAAAATAATTGTCAAAATGTATGTAACGAAGAAAGCATTCTGAAAAACTTCAGTTTTTTAATGTAAAAGAATATCAATATCTAAGTTATTTAAAGATTCAACTTTTAAAAGTACAAAATAATTAACGTAGTTAAATATTGCAATATTACCATTTTTATTGCATTAGTAATTTTAATTTTGTATTTAGGGTTCCATACTTTTTGAGGAAAAAGAAACCCTTATAAGATCACTCAGTTATCCGTCCGTCCGGTCTGTCTGTCTGCCTTTATTTACTTAGGGAACGCCTAGAGATATCGAGTTGAAATTTAAATCATTTACTCAGATCTAGGTCATGCAGGTTGATGTCAAGACAAGGAAAAAGTTCGTTGTCTGTAGGTGGGTGGCTAGAACAGCCTTGGCGATAAATCGTGAAACAAAATAGATAGAAGTAACGATTTTTTTCCAATCATACAATATTACTTTCATCAATTATATTTACATTGTATGTTACACTGTATGATAAATAAAAAACCTAACTGTTTTTAGTCATATTTGCTCAGTAAAGCGTGAAAATATAATTGTAAAAATGTAAAAATACTATTCTCTCATAGAATAACTTATGCTCAAACAAATTCCACATAATTTACGAATTCATCTTATAATATATTCAAAAGTCGGTTTGATATTTTAACATACCCGAGAGAGAGCTTACAGTGCTCGCATTAAAACTACTGAAATTTATTGGAGCATTTAAAATTGACAGTCAAAGGGTTCATTGGAAAATGTGAAATTGATATTAATTTTCCAATGGTATGGAAATATTTCTTTCACTTTGTTCTAAAGACTCGTCCTTGCTTTGTACGTTTTATATGAAAGAAACCCTCTTTCAAGTACTATAGAGATAAGTATAGGAATATATAAATATACAAAAGTTGAATATAAGAAAATGGACTATGTTTGACTATACATGGGATGGTTGTGGGTTCGATACCTGGAATTTTGGAGATTCAAAATAAATTCGTTACAAATAAAATCCAAAATAATTGATATTTCGATTGAGTCGCATCGATGAACGACAGCGACGAGGAAGATATTTAAACTACTTAGTGCTTACTCTTAATTTGATTTGAATATTCAATTTTTTTTATATACTGTAATGTATATCTAATATATCTATGTCTATGTAATATTTTGAAGTTATATTAAATTCACATGCTTAAATTAATCAAATGTTAACATTATAGGTACAAGAGTTTACAAAAAAAATTCGCTTCATAGTACATCCCGCTCAGGCCGCAGGGTCGGCAAAAGGAACCTGAAACATAGTGATAAGACACCTTTCCTCATTAAGACACTACCATTCCCCACTTTTCACTTAATTTTAGAGGTGTTGTGTGTTCAGTGGCAGAACTCAATGCTGCTATTTTGTGTCACTATTTTTAGTGAAGGTGCTTCTGTGATTTTGTCCAGTATTGCACGACAGGCAGGGGAGAATGATTCAATAACATATATCCATGCTTTACTTGCAAACTGAATAACCTTTCGAATAGTAATTTTCACAAGACTCGGCTCACTTCCCTTTGATGCCGATTCAATCCATGCTGATTGCAGTCAGACGTGACGCGTCAGATGTTTCAGACATTTCTAAAAAAATATTTAGTGTATACTAACTTTTATATATTAATACATTTTTAAAGGCTGTGGGTTTGATTCTCACTCGGGGGAATAAATTATTATTATATTATTTTTTAATTATATTATTTTATTTTTATTTCATTTCTTCGGTCTGGTAACAAGATTATAATTAAAAAAATATATGAATCAGTATTAAAATACCTATTTCGATCAAAAGAAAAAAAATATATTATGTCTACAACAGATTTCCTAATTTTCTTTCTTCGTCAAATGAGCTGGTTATAAAGTACGCTTTCACGTATCCCCTTGAAGGTGACGTGCCCAGAGAGGGATTTACATTCGCAAAACTCAAGTTGATATATTAACGTGATTATGTATCGAATTTAAAACAGCTAAGCACAGAAATTGCAGCTTGAATTGTATATTTTTTCTACAATTTGCATGTAAGATAGGTTATTAATTGTAATTTTTTTTTCAGCTTCACGCTGTATCCCGCACACAGCAGGGTAGGCAGAGGGAGCCTCGGTGTTAAGACACTCCGTTCCCCACTTTCTGCCAGATGCCGGATTCTGCGTGTTGAATGGCAGAACTCTTTTAAATTAAAATTGTAATCCAAAATTTTTATATTATATAATGTCTTATTAAATTTAAATTAAATTTTACATTTTTTTTAAATTTCGGTATAACTAAAAAATACATTAGAGGCATTGTGGCGTTGAGTTCCGCCACTCAACACGTAATGCCTCCTCAATAAATGCCGGCGGAAAGTGGGGAACTAAGCGTCTTAACGCTAGCTACCCTCTGCCTACCCTGGGATATGCGGGATATAGCGTGAAGCTGATTTTTTTTTTATAAAACACATTCTGTAAGTCCAATTCTAATACAGACAACAGAAATAAAAGTGCTTATAAATGATTTTCAAAAAAAAATAAAAGTACATATGAAATAATTAATAATTACAACAAGAATAAAAAGGATAATAAAATCACCTTCTTTAATTCATTGCAACAAAAACCATGTATGATACTGATATAAATGCCAGCATGACCCCAAGTTATTTTTCACATGCGAGCATGAAAAGAAAATCTGTTAAGATTACGTATAGCGTAAGAAGAATTTCATAGTTTTACGCTTTATCGCCGGCACTTTCTTACCTGATGATGTGTTAAATGAAAATAAACTTTATTCTCTGGGTGGCTAAGGCTTAAATGAGGTTATTTTCGTATAAATCTAAGGAAAGCATAACATTTAACTCAATCAGGTTAAAGCTCAGGAGCACCCCTCCCCCCTCTGTGTACGTGAGTATTGTTAAGATGCTGTAAACCGATTTATATGTGGCATTTTCAGGTAATGCAATGTTGTTAGTTTTAGTTGATGAATAGGTAAAGAGCATTTTCGAGGCGATCGATTTAAATACAAATGAGTCTACTGTAATAGTTTTAAACTTTATGGTGAATGTTTGCGTTTGACAATGTCGGTATTTAATATTTATAGTATTTTTTGTTTCATCGATACTTTTTCTGCTACAAATGCTTTACGCTCCTTAATCATAGGATTATAAGCAAGCAAGCAAGTTATAGTACTTGCTGTATGCTTTAAACTATTACGATGCCAAATTTTCTTTCACTTCCATCCAGAAGTCATCGGTATTTTTTTAAAGAAACTATAATGGAAACCGGGATAAAACTCAAAACAGATGTACCTTTCTCTAGACTCTAGGCTATCTAGAAGTTGAAAAGTTTTAAAATGAATATTCTAGTTTTACGAAGTTAGAAACCATTATATTAAACTTTGGGAACTTGCTAACTTAGATTGACTTCTTTTGAAAATTCATTGCAACTTTCAAATTAATTACGAGATCGTCTTTAAAAAGAAATTAACAAATATAATATGAGATATTACAAAAATGAATAAAGTTCTCAAAAATCTTTTAATTAATTATTATAGTCCATAATAAAAGCATTTTTGTTTTGTTTTGTAAAATATAAAAATTAATATATTCATTATATTATATATTTTTAGATTTAAAAATAAGCGCAGAGGAGATCCAGAAAATGCATATTGAAGAAACTCTTAAGTAAGGCACCGCAAGTGGGCACAGATTAGGCACACCTTAAGTAGTGTACTCAATCACATTCCTAGGAAAGCTCTGGAATGGACATCATAAAGAAAAAGAAACGTGGAAGTCCTTAGACCACTTCCAGCTTTCATTAGCAGTGCAACTGAAGGCAATGGATTTGACGTACCAAGGCGAAGCAAATTGCCCAAATTGGTGGAGAGCGACGTAACTCAACCCTGTGCTTTATCGTTATAGAGCGGGAAAATAAAAAAGACGTGCTCATTTTGTTTAACGTTAAGCATTTTGAGCGTTGAATTTGACTAAGGCAAAACGAAAGCAACCTATTTTAAGTTAAATATTTAATCTCAAAATCCCGCAAAGCGTAATCTTAATAAATTGAACTTTAATCAAACCTGTTCTTCAGAACAAATGTCTGGGTGCAATCTTCTTGTAATTATTTCTTCTGTTATAGACTCCTAATTTGGTACAAGTGATGAAACATTTAAAAATGGTCTAATATAAAACAATATATTACTTTATTTTAATTATTTGACTAAAAATGTACGAACTCATTTTTGCCCAAGTCGGTGTAAATATAATATCTACTTAGAAGTGCCTAAATTGATTGCAGTTTATAAATTACTTAACATTTTTAAATCTTATCGAAATATAAACAAATATGAGCATATCGTTACCTAACTTGTCGTATCTTAAAAGAGCCTTTCTTTAAATATGATAAAATTGATTTCCCGCGTTGATATATAATAAATTATTGATTTCATTAAAAAAATATACCTTTTATTACAAAATTAAATTTATAACCTTCATTCATTAATACTATACAATATAAAATTAACTAAAATTTAATAATAATAAATGTCTAATAGACAAATAATATAATAAAAGTTAAAGCTGAGAACACAAATATTTCGATATAAAAAGTAATGTAGACAAAGTGTGGCGGTGAGTTCCACCATTTAATGTACAATGTCTTAAAAATTACGCGGTGAGTACGGTATATGTTCTAATTATTAACACTACTATCTTCCTTTTGCCTACCATAATAAAAAAAATGTATTAAAAATCGCTAATGCCTGTCACATGAACCAAACAGGTAATTTCATCGTTCCCCATTTAATATTTCGAGCCTAATTCCATAACTTAGATAAAGAAAACACTTTTTAGAATTCAACGAGATTTTAGATTGGCTTTTAATAAAGATTTGTACCGAGACTTGGATATATTTAATTTTAGGTTCATTTTAGTAAATATCTACAAGCCCGCGTTGCAGCCACATCCTTGTGCGCAGCGGCACTCGAGGAAGTGAAATATTTATTTACGTTTATCTTTCCACTTCTTCGCTCTGGTATCGAGGCGAAGGGCGGCGTTGAGTTCTGCCATATAACACGCAATCTCTCCAGAAATCGGTAGATTGTGGGGAACGGAGTGTCTTAACACTAGGTTCCCTTTGCCTACCGTGCTGTGTGCGGGATACAGTGTAAAGCTGATATACAATTATTTTGTCGGATATCTTGCTGTTAACATACTCATAATATTTCCATTTGTAGTTCTTTTTAAGGATTATTCTTAAAAATTGCAAATGTATTGATCATAAGATTTACTTTTTTATCTATTTATACAGTTCGTTCATTCGATTTTTTTTTATTAAACCTTTGCACTTAAAAGACTTGTTAATGCTTAACATGACAAAACTATCTGAACTACAGTGCATACAGAAATCCTCTTTGGTATGATACATCGAGGATATAAAGTTAAAGTAAAATGATTACACTTAGTTTGTGAGCGACCGATGCGAAATAACTTGGAGTGCGAGTTACAATTTATTTATATTTTACTGTTTATTCGATTTAAGCGTTCATCAATGTATATTTTTAACAAGATGTTATTTAACTTGTTGAGTTAGTGTATGTTTTATCTTGCAAGCTCAGTTTCACCCACTTCGCATTTTCCGATTGAGCTGAAATTTGGATAACGACGTTGTTAATCCAAAATGGTTGCCGCAAGGAAATAGTGGATTACAAATAAAAATTATGAAATCTTGTTCCATTGTTTCTTGAATAAAATCTGTACATACTATCTACTAAGAAAGGTATTCTTTTAATACAAAGCCGAACTTATCATGATATAGATTAGATTAGATGCTGTACATTTAAGATACATAATGAGTATAAACTATACATTATCTTAATTCCTAGAGAGTCCTATAACTTTCTACAGTGGTTAGTGGCTAAAGCGAACAATATTCTGAATACCAACTCATATTGTAAATGTAAAATTTTGTTCTAAAAGCTCGTGGCTTTTCAGTGCAGAGCTTATGACTGTGGAACACAAAGAGGACGACAATTTGTACTCTAATTGTTACATCGAATTTGATGTAAACGCCTTTGTTCCATCGTTTGTTTGCATATATTATCTATATGTTGAAATTTCTTTTTACATTTTATTTATTACTCTTATATGTAAAACTTTTCACAACTTGTTCAAATTATTGCTGAAATGCTACATTCCTAACAATAATGTTTTATTTGTTACGAATAGACTTTTATTTAATATGAACTAAAAAAATATCAAAATATCCGAAATTGGACAGTAGGTTTCCAAAATTATTTTTTGAATAAACTCAAGTCATTTAATATATTTTTTTAGCTTAGAGAGGTAGAGTGGATTTCAGGAGCAATTTATAGAAAGCTTCACGTTTTTGCGTGAGTCAGTGAGTAGGTATAGGAAGCCTAGTGATCTACTATATAGGAACCCTACTCCGTTCCTCATTTTCCTCTATATCTTAACATTATAGAATAACGCAGACTAAAACTTTTCTATCCCCGTTATCTCAAGTGTAATAAATTTATCGTAGGTCTATTTGCTCATTCAATCGAATAGACTTCCAAGAATGGAGAGTCTTATGTATTATTTAAACGCCTTTATATTATTCTTATTACTATAAGTACAAATATAAAAAAAATCTTATTATGAGTACATAATAATATTTTTTTAATATTTGTACTTAAAAGGTTAAATTTTCCTGAATGACACTTATTTTACTTCCAAACAACTTATTTTATAAAATGACACGTTATATTCCGATTATGAACTATGGTCTACCTGCTTGGAAAGCTGCCTATACTCCTTTTGCCGAGACGTGGTCGCCATTCAAGGTCCTTTATTTATTGTATATTATGAAACTGATGAAAAAAATTTTGTGTATCTATGCATAAAGTAAACGAGATCTACTATCTTCTTACGATCGCATTCACTTCCGATACAAGCTTTGAGGGCAACTGTAAGAGAACAATAAATCAGGCCGTTGTCCGGTCTTGTGAATCACCCGCAAACGTTTTATAACCTACAATACATGTCTTGCATACATTAGGCGGCAATGATGGATGAATAAATAAATTACTGAACAGAATCTGAAAAGATGCTCTAAGATATACAGGTTTTATGTGATCTTTACACTATTTTATTTGTATTTACATCTTTACTTATTTTCTTTTGTACCCAAAAATGAGCGATATTAGAATTTAATCAAAATTAAATTTTGATTAAAATTAAAATCAAATATGATATTGATTTATTACGCGGCGCTTCAGGGCAACCATGTGTCTACCATGAAACGACGACCACATAGATCTTAGACAACTTAAAGTCAGTCACACAAAAGCGGTGATGATCGGGAATAGTGCAGACATCCGCTGCTGGCTGCACATCTTCTAGTTTTCCGCTTGTGAGCGCTTGTGTGCTTTGGAACCAAATCTTCCTTGATATAAGCAGCGACGGTCTGGATGTTACTTCCTACCGCGATACGGATGCATGGCTGGCGGCTGCTGTTGCGTGGACATGTTACGAGCACAGAACTGCGATTGCCGTCTGAAGAATGGGATGGAAAAAAAGAAAAGAATTTAGAAAAGGTTTGAAATGGGATTGCAAAGGAAGTTGAAGTGGGCCGTGAAAGAGCAAATTGCTTGTATTCTACATGTTCCGAACAATTATAAATTATCTCACGTCAGATTTTATTGATATTATAAAATAATGTAATAGAAAATAATAAAATATGGTGCTAGCTTATTTACACAATAAGCTACATAATATATGTAGGTAAGGTCGTATATATTTTATTTTGAGTACATAGAAATACCAAATACTTATGTAAGTAAACAGCTTTGAACTTTTAGGGTTCTGTTTCTCAAAGGAAAAAACGTAAACCGTAAACATATAGGATGACTTTGTTGTCCGGTCTTGTTGACTGTACGTCCGTCAAGGCTATTTATCTCACGATGGCGTGAAAGTAATAAGCTAAAATTAATATCAAATATTTACGTCTACGGACCCTTGGGGCAGAGAATAAAGCTTTTAAATCAACACAATTAAAATAACGATTCAAAATGATTTATATGTTAAAAAAGATACATAAATACTCGTATCCTTTGACTGCCTTAAGCTTAAAAGCCTTAGTCATGATAGATGGACAACAAAAGCCTGTAAGGGTTCTATTTTCTCCGTTTGAGGTATAGAACCCAAAAAAAATAGAATCGAAGGCTATCATATAGACATTTGTATCGTAATTTGTTCAAAATATTAGTTCATTATAAAGTTTTACCACTCTATACTGAAACTTAAACTAATTTATATACATTCAACTAAAGACTATCGATCACTCAACTAACTAAGGAACTAAGAAATGGTCTAAAAGTTAAATATAGAGACTATTAGGAAAGTCAAACATAGTGGTTGTGATAAATTGAGTTCACAAGATTCCACTTTGAACGCCGCTAACTTAGATTGCCTTCTTTGAAAGCGCAGCAATTTATGTATTAATAATAGTTGTGTTTGAATAATAATTATAATTATTATATTTTAATGTTATTTAGTGCTTATTGAGGATATAGTGGCGCACTGGACTGTGGCCAGTGTCATAATATAATCCAGTTATTACGTCACATGTCATAAGAAAATATAGGAAATTCGTAAGTTACTTCGCACTATATACAGATTCGTAATAAAAATTAAAGGATCCATTTTTTATACTATTATAAATGAAGAGTATATTCTATTACAATATTAACTGAAGCTTAAAAAGACTATAAACGGATTTCTTTATCTTATAAACATAAAATCTTATTCAAATATAATTACCTACTACATACAATAACGATAAGAGCTCGCGAATCTGAGGAGGTTCGCAAACAGAAATGGTCGGCAGAACTCCTAAATATCTCGAGTGGAGATCTAGAGGAAATTAATTACCTTAACATTAATAAGTCATTGAAGTGAATACTTCATTCGTATTTATATAACAATAAAATCAGATATATTCTGTTTCTTAAAAATATTGAGTAAGTGGATTTTTTTTTCATTGCAAATAGTAAATGGCATGGATTAATAATTAATGATTAAGTATATTATAAAATATGCTAGCGACGCCCGTGCGTATAAATTATACGTATATTCATTCAAGTATATTAAATAAAAAACTGACCAAGTGCGAGTAGGACTCGCCTAAAGAAGGTTCTGTATCAATTTCAAGATTGTGAAGTCAACCAGCTGGATCACACAAATATCACGACATAAATAATAAAATAAATAACGCTAAGGGAATCGAACCACGAAGTCCCCTCGAGATTCATTAAACAAACAAAGCCACACGGTTGTGCTTGTTTTTCCCTGGCTTCAATTCTATACACATTAGTATGGACTACAAACCCGTACTCTTTCCACTATTAGTAGTAGTCTTAGTATTAAAAATATATTGAATATTGTCTACCAGTATAATTAGGTTTTGTAATAAGAAAGAAGTATTACGAAACAGAAATACTTGCCTAATTGTATATTCAATCATATAAGAAATATCTTAGATGGCGAATCGACCTGGCTCATTAAACTAACGATCCCCTCGACGTATTTCATATATTTAAAGAGGCCTCATTTCATATAATCCGAAAGAAAGAAACTCCACTGGAATTTCCAATTTAACTTTTATATTGATTAATTTGTCCAAACCTAGTATTTATTACCAACAGAATAAAAGGTTTTTTAACGTTAAAATCTATATCTGAGTTGTTTAAACGTTCTAGTTTTTAAACGTAAAAGTTATCTTTTCTTAATATCAAATTTATGTAGTTAAATATTGTAATATGCTCATTTTTATTACATATCACAATTACAATCTATATTTTTTATAGATATTTTTATATATTAGAATAGTATATTTTTTTATATAGAAATCAAAAGTGCAATCCGCATTAGTACCAAACCACATGCTTTATAAAACGACCACACGTCCAAGAGAATATAGAAGTTAAATTTTAATTAACGTGAACAAAATTTTACTACTAAAAGGTTTGGGTAAGCCTTTAAATTATAGCATAATGATCTAGCGCTGTAAAAAGATAAAAGATTAACTTAAAATTCACATATATATTTTTTACGTATAATCCCTTTTTTTTGGTCACATAAATTTTTCGAGTTAATATAGAACATTTTTAAAAGCATATATAGTTGCGTCGTCGCGCAGAGGCACAAAGGCCCAAAGCTGTTTTAAAACAGAAAAAATAGTTTTTATTAAATTTGACGTATACTCGTAAATAGTTGTATATAGAATTTGACTGTGTGCACGCAAATAATTTGAACTTAGAAATTCCGGAACGTGGCAAATCAAAATAGGACGAGAAAAACGAATTTCAAGACACATTCGAGGCTGAACTAAATTGAAGTGTAGGTATGCAGGTACTTACTTTGTTTTTAATGCCGTATTAATAATTTAGATTTTATATATCTAATGAATTCGTACTATTAAATATTAATTCATAATACAACCCTGGCGAAAATAGCCTCAGAATTAATTCAAAACTTCCTAGGACTTTTCAAAGAAGTCAATCTAAGTTAGGTAATTCCTAAAAGTATTTTACGGAGAGAAATGGTCCTAACTGACTGTGGAGCGGAAAAATCTTAACAACTTGGACACACCTAACTGCTCAGTGAGAGTGTTAAGTGACGGATCTCAGTTTATTCCGTTTCCGACTAAACAGAACGGTAAACGGTATGTTTTCACACTACGTTTTGTCTCCATAACTTGTTTTACGCTGGATAAAGTGTGCAGATAAAAATATACATTAAATTCTTTAAATAAAAAAAATTGTTACGTTATATATTTTTTACAACTATATGCATAAAACTATTGTAAATTCAATAGCTATATTTGCAAGTAAGAACAAAATCGCATTAAAATACTATAAATTGCCAACATGTAGAGTAAACAATGAAATATTTATACACAGATAACGTTAGCCGTTGTTGGATCTCTTTCAGCTGATCTGAATAATCTGTGCACAATACACGAACTTCGAATGTAGCTCTAAAACAATAAATCAGGCCGATGTCCACCATATCCGATCCCACAGCGTTTTGTAACATACAATGCGCGTTCTGCATATATTAAGTGGAAATAAATTATACTTTATTAGATATAGAATATTGGTAAATAATAGAATTTTACCATCCTTTGATAAAACCATAATGTATTCAATTTGAAAATTATGTTATTTATGTGTATTTATTATTGCACTATTATAAAAATGCTATGAAATTAAACTACTATGCCTTTAATAGGTAGTGTATCTTATATCTTTAATAGTAATATATCTGTAGAGGTTTTATGTGAATTCTTCTACATCTACTCATAGAAGAAAAATAAAAAAATAAATATATAATGTGTCAATTTGTCAATGGCACGACGAAGAATTATGTATAATTGAAATATTTTAAGATCTTCGAAACAAGATGATAACGGATATCAAGGATGAAGAAGAAAATGAGTTTGAAGACATCGAAGATAATGTTATAAGATGGAGCAACTTGTTGTTCCTTCCTTTTAATCCTGTCTTCAAAAGTTTAGTTCTCATAACAGTCGTCATAAAAACTATTCTTGTAAGTTTTTATTATAATCTAGTTAGATATTGATAGCAAAAGATTTCTTTCTAGTGGATTAATATTATTTATTTTATTATATATTTGTGTGATAAATAAATAGAGAAAATAATTAATATTGCTGTGTATGTAGCAGTAGTGTTTTGATATAAAATATAAGGTATAGTTTAAATAATACTGTAAAACTCAAATCATTTAGTTTAAAATTTTATTAATGTGTTTACTATATTATATTTAGATTATCGCTTATGAAAAGACTAACGACTCACTCGCAGCTCCGCCTACTTATCCTTAAAGTATAGCCAAATTATACGAAAAGTTTAGACCAGTTAGATTATTTGCGCGTTGAGTGGCGAAATTCAACGTGGCGCTTGTCCTCGACATCAGAGACACAAAATATATTAAATATTTCATTTTCTCGAGTGGGGATCGAACCCACAACCAGTAGCGTTTATAGATACAGACTTGTGTCCTTGCCCCACGGTGGGCTTCAACAATATTTTATGTAATAAATAAAAATAGTAAATAAAAATACACGAATGTAAGGAAAGTAAGTCATTATATATAAATATTCTAATACAATTATTCTGAATACTTTTTACGAAAGTGAATAAAAGTGTAAGTAATAAACGTTCTCCATCGCTTCTAACCCGCCGTTTTATTATTCTTGCAATCTGCTAGATTATTTGCCGCATGTTACACCGCTATTTCATAAATTAAACGTGTTAAGTTGCCTTGTCATGAGCTTTAGAATATCGGCTGCTGTTTTAATGGGAAAATACAGCAATTTTATAATTAAATGGAATAGTTTGATTGCTACAGTAATATGTTCTAATTCCACCCGTGATTTCTGTTTTTCTTAATATTTTTTGAATAAATCCAATCACAGTAGGTGGGAACCTATTAATAAGACAGTCCATTCCCCATTTTTCACAGAAATTTGTAGAAATTGTGTTGCTTAGAATCGAATTTAACACCGCGTTTTGTCTTCAGAGCGGAAAAAGAAAATGTTAAATATTTCATTCCCCCGAGTGGAAATCGAATCTATAACCGTCGTTTACAATCACATGCTATGCAACTAACTACGCCATGACAAGCTTAAGGATTTTAGAATAATAAATTTTAACAAAAATTTTAGGGTCCCATCCAGTCAGTGTTTCCTATAGTACATTGCTGGGATGTCATGGACGTGCCTGGTTGGAATTTCATAAAGTTTCTGTATTTGTATTGCTGTGACCCCATATATGGTATCGACACGTTTCTTCACATGCTTCACAGGTATAACTGACTAACAAATATCCATTAAATATTTGAAAAACTATTAACACTTCTATAATTTTATTTGTTTATATATGTAGATATAATTATTAACAAGAATAACCATTGCGATATTAAATTTAGTTAAGTTAAGACATAGTTCAGCTTTCTAAAATTTTATTATAATAAAAATTTATATAATTTTCTTTTACAGGCAGATCACTGACGAAGCTATGAGACGAGAGTTCTTACCCAAGCCGGCATGCTTGTTATTGCTCGATATTATATCTCTCATACCTTTCTATAGAATCATGTCGGACGATGTTTGTCCACAGACCACTTTCAGCTCAAACTTTTTCGCCTTTAGTGAGGTTGTCATGTAAGCTTTATAATAATTAAGATTTTCACTTTGCATTTTCTAGTGGAGATGTAAATTATATAGTTAAAGTTAAATACGATTCAGTTTTGTACAACGTAATATGTTATTATTTAGATT
This sequence comes from Heliconius aoede, assembly GCA_037355905.1. Taxonomy (NCBI): domain Eukaryota; kingdom Metazoa; phylum Arthropoda; class Insecta; order Lepidoptera; family Nymphalidae; genus Heliconius; species Heliconius aoede. Next base: position 382,713 of record JBAIZZ010000196.1, on the reverse strand, counting down.
TTTTCTGTTTGCTCTCTTTTTGTTGAGTATTTCTGCTTTTTAAAATTTTCAAAATATACTTTATTTTAGTAACTCGATAAGTCTAATTAATTATTTTTGAATGATTCATTAATTGTTAAAATTCTCTGCGTAATCCGGTACATGGAATGAATGCAAAGTTATTTTAAAGTATATAAAATTTCCCAAGCACTCGGCTTAAAGAAGAAATGGAAATTAAATATGTATAAGAGTTAAAAGGTTTTCTTTACAATGCATTCTCGTTTTGTCGCTGTCGTTGTAGGAAGATAACAGCAGGCACATTCGTATTCGCAGGCTATTTACCACTTTTTTATGGTGCGGCTAGTCTTTCTCTACAGTTTATTGTTCACTGTACGTTTGTTACGTAATCTCTTTATATCGTTTATCAATAAAAAAAAGATTTAAAAATCCCTTTAAAGTGATGTCAATTTCTGATGTATATTGAATAACACACTACAGATAACTTATGTTAAGATTTTGATTTCTATAAAAAGAGAGAGAGAGAGAGAGAATTACATTTGTAAATAATTACGTATGAATGGAGGAACACTCAATTGTTAGAACAAAAGAATCTTGATTTTTCAAAGATACTTCATATTTATTAAATTTTGTAAGCATGATTAATAATAATGAAGAAAAAAGAGTGAGCAATCTCTTTATAGGCGATGAAATAAAAATTCTATTTTTATTTTTATTATATGAATAATAATGTATTATACTTTACTTTCCCCAGCATTTACAGAGTGGGCGATTATTTCTCATTGATATCAACACACAAATTACTTCAGATCGTCCTTGGCTTCACCACCATATTAGTTATCATCGTGAATTGTGTCACTTGTTTCTGGTTGTTGCTCACTGCTAACGGTCTTTGCGCGAATTGTAAAGACAACCCTCAGTTTGACTGGCGAGTTCATATTCTTCATAAAGTAAGTTTTATTGACTCCACGTAAATATTTTTGTTAGAGGAAACTTTATATTTATAAACAACTCTCTACTTAGAGATCGATCTAGAGATGCCGTTTTCACGTTTTTGACATCTCAAGATCGGTTTCAGTCTCAGTGGTAAGGCTCTGCATTTCCCGATTGCCAATTCTTTTTCTGAATATATTTCTATTTCCTATTTCCGCTAAGTTATGGAAGCAAAATTATGTAATTTTATTAATTAATAATATATGATGTATAATTTTCAGCTGAATGAAACTGATAAAAATTATTGTACATACGTCTATGCGACCACTATTATCATATCCTACATCGTTAATAAACAATTCGATGAAATAAAACCGACAGCACTAGCAGAATACGTAGTTATCAGCATATTAATGGTCGCTGGGAGTCTTTTACTAACATTTATTGTATTCCCAAAAATGGTAGCGGAAGCTCTACTAAGACTTCGAAGAATATGTCAATACTACCCTCAAGTACACAGAGTTATAGAAGAAACAGAAAGACGGAATCGCAATTCAAAAACTCATTTAGAAGTGAAAGAATTTTACGCTCTGATGTGGAAAAAACGTAAAGGAATAACTTGGATACCGGAAGTCATATCAGAATTGCCGAGATATTTACGTATAGATATTAAAATTGACCTCGTGTGGGCGGTATTTTACCATAGCCCAACATTTAGGAAAACGTCATCGCCGTTCAAGCGTTGGCTCTGTGAATATATACGAATGGATTATAAATTGCCTGGAGAAAAATTCTTCGCTGGACCCCATTGTCATTCACACTTATATTATATCAAATCTGGCATAGTCCAGCTTATCTCATCGGACGATGGTGCCACGCCATTAATATCTTTTTCTAGTGGCACCATTTTCGGAGATATTAGTTTCTACGTGCCTTATAAGAGAAAGGTAATCGTGAAGTGTCTCACATATTGTGAAGTGTTGTACATTCCTCGTATAGATATCTTGCATTCACTACACAAGTATCCACAAGATCGGCGCGATATAATGAATCATGCAAAGGATAGAATTAAGCATGCTCGTACTTTATATTCTTGTAAGCAACTGGTCCGAGGTCTAGACAGAACTGAGGACGAAGGTAGGCAATATGTTCATTTTACTTGTTACTTTTTAATTTAGGTTAAACACATTATTTTTGTTCTAATGTTCTTAATTATAATTATTGCAAAAGTAAATAATTAAAATATAAAACTATTCAAATACTGCCCTGCACGGGACGGGATTATATCTCTTTTTTTTATTATTTTTTCTCGTCAAGGAAGTAATATAATGTTTCTTTTAATTAAAAAATATTAAAACTCTATTGTGATCCTCCAGGAACTACAAATTGCCTGTATATTTCAGTACCCTCACCAAAATTTTTATTTTACATAAAATAAATATTTCATAACAGGCATTGCGTGGATAAAAAAACGATGGTGGGAAATTTCTGAGGCAGTATCTAATTGGAAAAAGAGGTCGAGTAAAAAGGAGTCGGAAAAGTGTGAAATGCCGGTGGAAGAAACGGCTTATCATTGTCCTAAATATATCGGCCAATTAGTACTTTGCAGCGACATACAGTTACAAATGAAATCAATGTTCGCTAACGTTGAGTTTCCCTGGATATTTGTGCCGGATTCAATATTTGGAAGGATTTGGAGACATGTTGTCATTGTGACAGTGTTTTGTGTACTATTGCTGTATCCGCCATACATAACGAGACAATCGATGCCTAAATGGTTCATATTCTTCCAATTTTGGGCAGACTTAATTTATATACTTGATATATGCGTTGCTTTACTCACTTCTGTTGTGAAGGATGAAAATGAAACGGTCGATTTCGCAGCGGTTATGTTTACCAGATGCAAAAGTATAAAATTTACTTTGGACGTTCTTTCAACGGTCTGGATTGAGAATGTGGCTTTGATCGTAGGAGTGCCACAGTATTACGCCGCATGTCAGTTTAATCGCTTAATTAAAATTTACATTCTTTTCACCAAATGGGAAATTCATAAGGATCCTTTATACGATATATGCTATGAAATTGCATTGTTACATTTCGTTTTCGCGTACATCAGTAGCTATTTTCTTTTTATGATTAATCGTGGCGAAAGCAAATTGACAACTAGCTATTTTTTTGGGGAAGTATTTTGTCAGAAGGATCAATCCGATGATAAGTGTAATTTTGAAGCTGTTCATCCTATCTTCGTCATGCTGGCTTGGACTTTAGAGTACATATTCTATGAATACCTTCCGTCTACTCTATTGGATATTTACATAGCAATTTTTTTAAGCTATATTGGTTTCATAGTTTATGTCTATTGTAAGAGCAGTTTGGTTGCATGTTTGTACTTGAGATACCGCGAACTGTGCAATTATCAATACTTTGTCTCAAATATAAGAACTCATTATACACACCACAAGATCCATCCAGATTTGCTGAAGCGTTTAAACAGGTATTTGATATGTCATTGGAAATATTACAATGGTATGGACGTGATGCACCCGAGTCTGCTCAAAAATGAGCCATACGACGTTTATTGGAAAGTTCACGGGCAAGTGGCGGAGAGGATCATACGGGAGTCGAAGGCGTTTGTATCTGCTGATCCAGCTCTAATAAGGGAATTAGCTTACAAAGGAAAATTCCTTATATTACCTAAAGATTCTACTATTATTCTTTTTGGAATTGTTAGCAATAACGTATCTTGGATAGTACAGGTGATATACATTTTTAATTAATTATAATATAGCTTAAGCAAATTACTTAGATTCACATAAATCACTAAAAATAAAATAAATAAGATTTAAAAATGTACTTGTGATAAATATTAACTACTCTGTTTACCATGAAGGGCTCAGTGACATGTGAAAGTCCCAATGAAAAAGGAGAGTTGATAAAGAAAATTTATCATCCTGGCGAATTAATCACCTCTTTTGGAATTTTCTTTAGATCCGTGTCGCTTAGGACTCTTACAGCATGCACTGAGTGTGAGGTAAGCAGAGCTTTCCATTTTGATTATTATTATCTTTTAAAGAGAAAATGGTTAAAGGTTCGACCATATTTTTTTATAAAATATAGTTATAATATAATCATAAGGGAATTAATAAGAGCACTTTGAAAAATTAATTGGTAGATTCTTGGCAATAGTGAAATAAAGGGAAGAATAATAATATTTATAAGTCATATTATTCGACACAGTTGTATCCCTGATTTCGTTTAACATTCAAGGTAATATATTATTATTTGGCCATTATTATATTACATATATTATTTCACCTTTGTTATCAATATCATACACAGGCACAGGGGCACAAGGTGTGAATGTAACACGGCGGTTGTGGATTCGATTCCCACTTAGGGGAATGAATTACTATTTATTATTTTCATTCCTTCGTTTTGGTACCAAGGTGTGGGTTTCGTGTGTTGAGTGGCGGAAGCCATTCAATACGCAAAGCTTCAAAAGTTCGGTGGAAAGTGGATAACGAAGTATACTAATACCCTTTTTCTACCCTGCCGTTTGCGGGATATAGCGTGAAGCTTTCAACACATTTAATTGAAAACTTTTAAGCAAATTATAAATATGAATAAGCTAAAATAATTTATTAATAATATATTGTAAGACCTTGAGTATTACTTGTTTACTAAAATTAAAATAGTCAACAAGTACAATTAGGCGGCTTTATCGCTTAAAGAGATCTAAGAAATTCAAATTTATTTAAATTTTTTTTGTTTTAGATTTATTACACCTACTTATAATTAATTGTTTGTTTTAGATTTTATACCTAAAATTGAATGAATTTCACGATGTCATTAAGAGTTATCCACACCAATGGGAACTTATTCAGGACTGTGTTAAGGAATTTTCACCAGCTCTTGATCTGTTGGTTCACGATTATATGGAGAAACATCAAAATGTAATAAATATTTATATATAATTATTTACATAAGAGTAACAGAACACTAAATAACTGTTTTTTTTGACATTGCAGTACAAAAAAAAGTTACGTGATCACATTTTTCACGCCAGAAAATCTGGTTTACCTGAACAAACCTCAACCATTGACTTTATTGACGAACAAAAAGTAAGAACTGCCAACGCTTGCATAAACCCAGCGTCACCGTTAGTACTGTTATTAATATATATTCTAAATGTGTACATGTAGGCTACTCCCACCAATTAATTAATAAATAAATTATTTTATTTATAAAAAAAATGTCTCTCATTGGACTATTTAATTAAAATCTATTATATAAATATCAAAAATTATTAAAAGAAAATTATTTATTTATTTAATTATACATAACGCAACCCATATAATATAATTTTAGTTCCAAGACTTATTTAAATCGCTTTTCAGCTACATATAAAACATAATCTTTTCCCATGTGCTGTAAAAGTAAAAAAATATATTTCATATTAGAAGTAACTAGAGATTTTTTATTGCCGTGAAGCTCTAATAGATACATAGAATTTCACGTTTCTTGTCGAGATAAAGGAGAGAATATCTGAGATAAAAAAATGATTAGTTTAATACAAATATACTTTGATTACAAAAAATGCAGAACCGTTTTTATATCTTCTTCTTTTTGCTTAGTGATGTACATACTTGGATGTTGGAGGCATATCGTGCTTGTTCAAATATATAGTTTTTTGCAGTTTTATGGAATGCTGGATGTTGATTCGAGCTATTGTAGTTTTCATTTCAATATCAACAAGCGCAATACAAGGTATGCTTGGAAATTATTTATAATATATTTAAGTTTTAATGACGGAGTCCGCTCGACGAATGAACTCTGTGTTGAGTATACTGCTGTTACGTAATATCGTAACAGTGAATGAGTAATAAGAGTAATTGAGTAATTCAAATGGGAAAATAAATAATTTTGTAGTACAAGCGGGCGAAGCCGCGAGCGGGTTCCTAGTATGTGTTATATGTTTGATATAATTTATTGAAAATATTCCTGTTTTTTAAGGTGGCAGTGGCGCTAATTCAAGATGGTTATTTATGGTGATAGGAGGAATATGCGATCTGATTGCCGTTGCTGATATAATATTAAAACTATTTGTTAGTTTTATTTTCATATTCTTTTTAATTAGTCTTTTATAATTGTATAATTGTGATTTTTCTGGGAAATTGAGTTCTTAGGCCAAGGGTTGTGACTTCATTCTCCCACGTGTAGGCTTAGTGGACTTGTGTTTAGATATTCCATTCGGTACGCAGCCGCTCAATTTTCAAGATTTTGCATATTATATTAAGTGGTAGAATTCAATGCCGTGCTGTCTTATTAACATAGCAAAAATAATATGGGAAATCAACACACAAACGTCGCGCTTAGTCTTACGATGCGGCTTTGTACGAAAGCTCTATATTTTTTTAGATTTAAAGTTTTATTAAATTGCAGATGGGCTATTACGATCAACGTGGCTTACTTATATCTTGCTTAAGAATGAGCTTACCACATTATTTGAGCCGTGGCTTTATTTTCGATGTAATTGGCTGTCTGCCCATTTATCACATTTACAACGCATTAATGACTACAACTATAAACGAAAATGATGGAATGCTGATCACAACGATAAGCAAATTCGCTCACATATATTTATTGACTGGATATTTCAATTATCTTGCTGATATGCCTAATACGAATTTTTCGTTTTTAATGGTAAATCTTACGGACCTTATATTATTATAATGTACTGCTAAATTTCTTAAAAATTGAGAAGCGCAAAACCGTGTGACTATTAACACGATAGTTATGGGTTCGATTTCCATTCGGCGGAATTTCGTTTTTTTTGCTCTGGTAACATTTAAAACGCGGCGTTGAGTTCCACGTCTCAATAATTCAGAGAAAAATGGGAAACAAAAGTGTCGTAACACTAGTTGGTAAGTGCATCGTAATCGTAAGCAATGACTAATATATGTATGATTTTTTTTTCATTTAGATTTTGAAGTGGCAAGTGGTATCCCTGCTAGCGTTGCTCGGCTCAAGTCATTATTTTGTTGTTAAATGTATTGAATTTGAATGGGGGTCCTTTGGTCAACTTCTGGGCATGACTCGTCGTGACAACTGCTGGCTGCCTACATATTTACCTCTAAGTGAAAAACCTACTATCCATCAGTTACATATAGTGAGATACACCAAAATACTTTATTTATCTTCAAGCATCTTCTTTCGTAATAATATCTTTGGTCTCATGTTGCTGGCCAGACAGGGAAATCTGTGATTTTTTGATATTATTTTTTTCCGTATTTAGAAGTATTAGATACATTTCAAGTAGAAACAATCTAAAAACTCTCCTTTATATATTGTTATTTTAATTTTCAACATTTAAAATTGTAACAGTATTATAAGTTATAAGTTTATGACATTATATAAATGCTATAAGATTATGAGTATTTTGAAAACATCTTTTTAAGGACCCAAAAGTTTTACCATCTGAAGCAATGTTTTCAACTTTTATACAACTGTGTCTCTTAGGTTTACGCGGAAAGTCTAAATCTGGCCCAGAGCGGTTTTATGAGATTTAACCTGGGCAAGTTTCAGGTAAATGGAAAACAACTTGGCGTTGGATTTATGCTTCTAGTACTAGGATTTATGTTTTGGTGAGCCATTTCAAACAATATGTACGTACGTGTGTGTGTGTGTGTGTACAATAATATATATCACTTTGCCAATATTTGTTGGCGATCGGAATGGCAATCGGTGAATTCCTATTTGCTATTTATTTCTAATTCTATTATATTGCAGTGGTACTCGGTCTTTTTGTACCATTTTAACTGTTGTTGTTATTATTTTATTGTTTATCTAATATACAATTTATAATAGTGTTTTATTATAATTTTTTTTTCTTATGATATTTATTTAAATTTATATTTTTATTTCTTCGCTGCAGTGTGGAGGCAAAGCGCAGCATTGAGTGTCGTAACACTCGGTTCCCTCTGCTAGCTGAGTAGACAATTTTTTATGTTCCCCTTAAAATAGTCCACTTGTTCATTTAATGTGCCAACAAAAATTAAAAATAACTATGCTTAACTCTATTTTGATATATCATGCCGCTCCTGTGCGATGAATGTTTCCAATATATAATAAAAAAAAACCATGCCAGTTTTAAGAACAGTCGTGACGCAAGAACCCAAGAGTGGGACTTGAAACACGACAGGCTGTCTTAAAGTCAAATTCTCTCTGCCTACCCAGCTATATGCGTGATATAAAGGCCTCAAATTGAAAAAAAATTACATGGAAGTTTTTGTTTGTAGGTATGTCATGTGCTATTCACTAACGTTGTTAGTTCTGAACACTCGAAGAAATACTCTATTTCAGCACGGAGTTAATCAGTTAAGAAGGTTTTTGAATGCTGAAAGACTCGAAGACTCGCTCATAGATAGAGCCGTTGCACATTTTAGATATTGGTGGTTGAGGTAAAAAAATTATTAGTAATTCTTTTTGAATACGAAATGGGCCGTTTTTGTTAAGTGTCTGTTAACATAAGCGCAACGGTTTTGGATTCGATTCCTATTCAGAGAGAATGAACTTTTTTCCCCTTTTATAACAATAAAAAGTGAGGCTTTGAGTTTTGCCAATACGTAATATCTCGAAAACTGAGCGGTGAGTGGAGCACGGAGTTTGTGAAAATTTAAGTTTACTCTGCCTACCCGGCTTTATGCGGGTTATAGCATTGAAAAAAATATTTCTTACTTATTATTAGTAAAAGTTGTAACTATTTGGTATTGTTTTTTCTTTTTTCAGAACAAAAGGTATTAACATACAAAGTCTAATGAATGAACGTATTGGTGCTATATTTAGACAAGATTTGAGTTATTATTTTTTTAAAAAGTAAGTTTTGTTTTTTTTAATATTTAGGAATTATATATTAATAAATATGTAATGTCTAACATGTCGAGCTAATATAATAATTCAGTAAATTTTCAGTTTCATATATTGAATAGTAATACATTAGGGTCAATTTCTTAAACCTAAATTATCTTTAATAATATTTTTATGTTAAATAATATGTACGCAGTTAATTTTCAAGTTATTACTTAAAAAAAAATAAAAAGATTTAGTAAAAAATATGAATAATATTTTTGAATAATAAAGTGACTTTTTTAAATTTTTTATTTTATAGGACAGTTGAGGCAACTAATACATTACTAAATGGGGACGAAAACGTAGAAAGAGCCCTAGCTAGTGCCTCCACTCAAATTTACTTCCTTCCACGACAAATAATTGTAAGGGAAATGAATTTGACTCCTTGGGTTTATATAGTTCACCGAGGAAAAATTGTTATAAAGCAAAATGGACAGGAATTGGCTACTTTGACTAAGGTGCGGTTTAATTATATAATATTTATCTATTTCTCAGAGTATGTATGTAACATTTACAGAAGAACGTTCAAGTGCGAATCCCCTAATAACTACAAACCATTATATAGTAATTTCAGCTTGATCCCTTTTGTACTGAGAAAGGCCCCTTGCCTTGGAAGACGGAGAGACAGACAAACAAACAGACAGAAGGATGACAAAGTGATCTTATAAATGTGTTGTTTTTATTTTAAAATACTAGACCATTAAAAAAGGCATAAAAGTGTCTTATCTTACTGCTGTAATATTGAAACAATCTAACTTTATATTATGGTACAGGGTGGTATATTTGGGCAACTAGACAGCGTTGTGCCGAGACCCGTTCGGATATCAGCAGAATCTGATGATTGCGCTGATTTACTTCAAATACCAGTCGATAAATTTCAAAACGTTATTGGTGATAAGGTATTATAGAAAGAGAAAATGTTTTACTTAAAAAGAAAACTAGTATTAATTACTTGCACGAGATGCAAATTTTAGGCTCAGCTTAACTTTTATCTTTTTTCTTTTTTTACAGCTTCACGCTGTAAAAAATGTATCCGTAACGTAAACCCGCAACCCGTGTTAGACAGTCCATTCGCATTAAGACAATTCCGTTTCTCACTATCCGCCAAATTCTGGAGGCACTGCATGTTGAGATTTTCTTTCTCGGATATTTTGATTTTACAATCTGTGTATACTAAAAATATTTTTGTTGTCACTTAAATATATCACTAGGAAGTATAGATTTTTTTGGTGATCTCTAGGATTCTAAATGTTAATAAATACTTTGGAATCTGAAATAAAAAAAAGTATCGAGAACGTGCTCCAAAATCAATTTACTTTATTTTGAAAAGTTAAAAAATATATTGTTTACTTTACTTCCAGGGTAGGGAAAATATCGCAAAAAACTGGCAATCAGAATATGATTATATAGCGGTGAAAAAATTGGTTGTTGAAAACCCATACAACACTGTGAGGTATTTACTTCGCGGACGGAAAGCTATACAGATGCCTGTGAGCGTGTTGTCTATGACTTTTTTAAAGTATGATTAGCACTTTGGGGTGGAGTGGCACATCCTGTGGACTATATACGCGACGAATATGGGTCTGATTCCCATTCGAAGAGATGAACTATTTGATATAGTTATTTCCTTATTTTTTTTATTCAAAAACTAAAGCACGCCGTTGAATTCCGTCACTCAAAACCCTCAATGCCTTCAGAAGTTGGCAGAAAGTTGAGAGCAGAAAGTGTCTTAAGGCGATTAGACTGCTTTAATATTAGATTTGTAGTTTCCACCACATACCTTGCTATCTCCGGAATACAGCGTGAACCTGAAAAAATATATATAATTTCCTAAAATGATTAAATTGATCTATTATATATTTGTCTATTACCTTATAACATTCATTCATTAAAACATATCTCAACAGTGGATGAACAAAAGATCGAGAGCCGAGTCCGGTACCTGGTACTACAAGTGGCTGTACTTGTCGTACTTGTGGCCGGTCGTATCGTCTTTGGCAATGCTTATATTGATAACGCTCCCCGATGACTACAAGTCTGATTTGTTTACGGGGAGTTTTGTTATATTGGATTCTTTGTACCTTTTGTACATGATTTCGGAGTTATTCACTGTTAGTATTTCAAATTATTAATTTTGAAAATTTATAATTTTATTTATTTGTGAAGTAAGCTTTACAATTTTTTTTTGAGGTCAAGTTTTTAATATTAATTGTCTCTATGAATGATATGATTTTTTTTGATGACGAGAAAAATTCGGCGTCGATCTCCTCCACTACTCAACGCACAATGTCTCCAGAATTCAGCAGAGAGTGAGGGAGTGTCTTAATTCGAACGTAGTGTCTCAACACTAGGTTCCCTATGCTTACCCTGCTATGCGCAAAATATAGCGTGAAGCTAAGAAATATATTATTTTATATGAAATTCTATATTGTATATGAAACTTATTTAAAAAATCCAGATTTTTTAATAAGATTAAAAATGATTAGTACTTAGGTATTATTTAATGTATTTATGTTTTTTTTCATTGTAGACTGAGCTAATAGTGGAAAATGGCGAATGTATACATAAAGTATTGAAATGGCGTATTTTCCGGAAATGGCAATTTTATGTTGACCTTATATCATTCTTCATTCCACTTTTTTCTTACGATACGACCTATAGAAGCTATGGCTTGTTCAGATTACTTAGGCTCCACTTGCTTTATGATTTTCATAAACACTATTGTAAAGGTTTTCAGGTATTATTATTTTTTATTGTTTTTTATGAATTTAACGGTTTTAGTGAAATGATAACATAGTATAAAGACAAAAAAAGAGTTCATATAAATTTCCATAAAAATCTCTCTTACATGAACTACGAGTACAATTATTTCGATTTACTTTATAAGAATATATTATATTTAAGTTTAAGTTAAGACACTGCTCCCCACATTCCGACATTTCTTGCGTATGGAGCCGCGGAACTCAACACCGCGCTTTGCCTCGACACCAGAGCATAGAAATGAATATATATATATTATTTCCTCGAGTAGTAATCGAACCCACAGCCAGTCGATTTTACAATCACACTTTGTGCCCGCTTTTTTTTGAGGTTATATTGAATTTTTTTTCAAATAGTATATATTTCAGAGTATGTGTGCACCAATATTACTAAAGATCGCAATAGTAATATTGTTGTTACATTGTATCACCTGTGGCTGGGTGTACGTCGCTTGTCGAGGTACAGTGATTTTAATTACTACATGACCGTAAAACTGTATATTACCTAAGTTCTTCACCCAATTTAATTTCGAACATCTTGATTTGAAAACACGTAAGATAATTTTATGTGATAAGGAAACATTTATGAAAAATTGCATAAGTTTAAATTTATTTCCATTCGTTAATTCAATTATTATTTTAATTAAATTATACAGATTGATTATATGTAACAATGAATATATAGATTCGTCACCAGCTGAAAGACTTAATTGACTGTATTTCTAATCACTCTTTTTTTCTTTTTTTTTTTTTTTTTTTTAATTTATTATATGACCATCCTCTTAAAATAATTATTTCATGTATAGTAAAATGTTAATAATCTATAAACTTTGCAGGAACTAAATTTCCTTTGGAAGTCTTGGACTTTCCACCAGATATTAACGCGACAATAGACTACACCGAGTGGACAACACCTGATAAAAGAAAAGACGGTAAGTAAGTTTTATATCACAGTCTTCATAAAGGTATTTCATAGTTACTTTCTTTTTGTGTCTGAGTCGTAATGTACGATAGCACGATAGTTCCGGGTTCAAATACCTGGTGAGGCTATGTTTTATATTTTTGAGCTTCACGCTGTATGCCGCATGTAATAGGGTACGCAGAAGGGGATTAGGGGGAGGGGACTTAGATGCCCAAGCGAAGAAATGAAAGTATTAAATATTTCCTTTCCTGGAGTGGCCATCGAACCAACAATCTGTTAGCGTTTACAGTTACACGACAGTGCCCCTGCGCCACGACTGGCTTCGGCTTTGAAATGTAATATTTCAAATTTTTATAACATTTGTCATATGAAAATAAATTGTAAACTATAAAATATTTTACAGGATGTGCACGTGTAACGAGACACTTTACAGGCAAAGATGAAAATAAATACGGTTTTCTAGTGCCTCAATACTGGACATCGGATTATATAGTTGCTATGATATATATTATTGTAATATATACATATACAGAAGAAGATATTGTTAGGAAAAAAATAATTATACTTATATTTATTTGACTATTATTGTTCAGGCTGAAATATTTTTATAATAGGAAAAAATATATTTCAGGTTGTACCGTTGACTCTGGAACAAATGTACTATAAACTATTCACAAATTTCATAATATATGCAGTTGAAATATGGATTTTAAGTATGGCAATAAGTGCTTTTTACACAAAATATCGAGAATTATATTCATACGATTATGATGTTAATATTTTAATGACTTCCCTGAGACACAGTGGCTTGTCGACGATATTGCTGGACTCAGTTAAGGAATATACAACACAACTATGGGAGAGGCAGCGTGGTGAGTTAGAAACTCTGTTGGCTGAGATTTTAATTTCTATTGGAAATATATATTTCCAATACAAGTATAGTGGACTTCATCGTTTTAAGGTAACTGGCTCCCCGAATTAGCACAGCAAGCGCCACACTGTCTTCGCGAGGACCTCTTGAGTGCACTCTACATACATCACCTGTGCACCGCCCTCCTCTTTAAGGATATGCCGGAATATTTTAATCGGCAACTTGTTTCTAGGTTGAAAAGAGTTGTTGTATTTCCAGGTAAAAAGAATTACATTCCTTGTGGGATATTGTTAGTATATTTGTTGTATTTATAATCTAAAACTGTGCCATTGAGAGAGATTGTAGAGAAAACGGAGTGAATTTGTGGTTTACTCTTAAAATTTCCATACTATACACAGGTAAATATATAATACGGGAAGGCGACATGTTTTCCATTATCTGTTTTATTCATGAAGGTGAGGTTGAAAAGTGGTACACAGATAAGAAGTGAGTCTATTTTTGTATCAATATTTTTTTTGTGATTTTAATTTATTATTACTTTTACAATATTCCCTTTTATAATATTCGTTTCGATTTTGCGTTTTCTTTTATAATATATATACTTCTAATCGACAGATAGATATATCCCTTGCAATAACTCTGAAATCGGTGATCGTAACCCGAATGGGAACAATCAAATTAGCTCATCTTAGAAATAATATTTGAATAAAATAACTTGCTTTCTTTTTAGGCTTTCGTTAAAATATTTATTTATCAGACACTTTTATAATATGATGTTTTTAAATTTAAAAAAAAATAATTATTATAATATCTTAATTTTTACTTGTCAAAAGCTTTTATCATCTTAGATCATTTATATCCTCATACTTCATACTAATATCATAATGTGAATTTAACTTTGTTTCATTTTCACGCCAAAACTACTCCAACTGGTTAACATGAAACTTTGTGTGCATATTCTTAGAAGTATTAGAAAGGATATAGGACACTTTTTAATAAAAAATATTATTATTTGCTTCTATTTTAGCTTATTAGAGCTTCTAAATTTGAGTATCTCGTATGTAATATAAATTATACATTAAAAATTGTTAAAAAAAAAATCATTTTCATTATTTAACAACCAGTACAAATTCAAGCAAAAATATCACAACGGAAAAAAGTATATTTATAGATGTACTACTAACAGTTAGTTTGTTCCTGCTGCATTTTTTCAGCGGCGAAAGAAAGATGCTGTCTGTGTTGAACACCAACGGATATTTCGGACTGATACCCGGTCTCTTTCCAAACACGCCATTCCAATTTTCGTATTTTTCGAGAACGGTAACTATGCTGGCCAAATACTTTTTGTTTTTCGTTTCTGTTTTAGTTTTGAATGACGGGAGTTAATTAAAACGTCGATTCCTTTTGATAATTTGGACTACGCTGACGGTAGTTTACTTTGCACTCTTTGTTTGCCTTTTATGTACATATTGTATGTATATATACGTATATTTGTGTATGTATATATAATTTTTGACATTCTTATGCTCAATATTTGATTGGTGAATGAAGCAAATGTTTGTATTGAAAACGCAAAAGCTTACCTAGTACTGACTGATTTAATGAAAAATCTTTATTCTCTTACATGACAAATAAATCATATAACAAACAACAATGACATACATAATATCATAAAGTTATCGTAAATACGATCGTAGTCTAAGTGTCTCAACGCCAGGTTCTCTATGATTATTTCAACGAAAAACTGAAAAGAAAATGATCCCGTAATAATTATCATCCAATACTTGAAGAATTATTAAACAAAACCATAATAGTATAATTCAAACAAAGCTAAGTTACTACAAGTATATTAAATGAATTTTCCACTTTTTTTTTCAGGTGGTTGACATTGTCTTTTTAAGATATAAAGATTGGAAGGACCTACTTGAAGGATATCCTGATATGAAGGAAAAGCTCTACACTGCTGCTAAGATATTAACAAGGGAGCATACTATATAGAATATTTGATTGTATGAATAATTTATATTTTGTTTTTATTTAGTTAATAGAACAAAATTAAATGACCGGGGAAGGGGGGGGGGGGGGTGTTATTAAATGCTTTGTATGTGACCTTCCTTCAGTATTCAGTATCATCTCAAGGGGAATTCGATTCACACGAATTATTTTCATGTCAAAGTTTCAAAGTCCACCACTCGGCTCAAAATATCTCAGATCATGTCGAATAGTGCAGAGTGATTGACCGATTGTGTTTTAACAAAATTTTTTTTACATTAAACCATAATTGAACCTATATCCCTTATATTAAATTTATTACATTACAATGGCGATTTGTTTACCACGGTCTAAAATAAAATAAAATAAAAATACCCACGAAAATCTCCAAAGAAATGACACATCGCTTCCTTTTCTAATTAAATGATATCGCAAATGCTGAATAATGTGTACTTAAAAGCGGGAGGCTCATAAAAACGACTCGGAACTTTGTTTGAACGTTTGTGCGTTAGAAAATAACGTAAATACATTTTACTCTCTCCTTAGATCAAAGCTTTTGATAATAATTAATTTTTAGCCGAATTTTATGTGAAATATTAAAATGTTTATTGAACTAGATAAAAATAAAAGTATAAATCTATATTTCGTTATTAGAGAATTTGTGTACATTATAACTCGTCTGTGTATTATATAAAAACAAGACCATTGTAGAGTAAAAAGGCTACCCAATCTGATTGTAAGCGCGATGGTTGTAGGTTTGATATCCACTTAGAGCAATGAATCATTTTTTGTTTTCTCGACCTAGTAAACAAAGCGCGGAATTGAGTTCTTTGATATTTCTTGACATTTCGACCTCTATTTAAATCTGGCTCGAAGCTCTGAGATCGATCTTGAGATGCCGTTTCAATAATTTATGTATAAATATGGCATCTTGAGGGAGTTGATTTTGAACCTATAACCTAGCATACACCATTGGTGATGATGTACCAAATTATATTATACCACGATGTTCCAAGAAATTATTGCATAATGTCAAATTATAAAGTAAAAACAAACTAAATCTTATTTCAAACCGAATACCTAATAATTTCTCAATTGTACTGTACACGTGAATTTCCCACTTAAGTGGAAGGTCGTTTTCTGAATTTTTTACAGCATTATGCCCATAATAAAAGCCATGGATATTTCATCTCGACGTTTATCGCCGGTGGAGCTAGTAAAAGTACCGCCTCAATTATCACTTGCTCGGGAAGTATTTTTTTTTTCAATTTGCTCAGCGCTGTTGCTGCGATTAGAATTTTTCATTTCTATTGTTACGTTTAAGTATCTTGGCTTGGCTTTTCGATATTGGGATTCTTTAAGCGTTTCGTATTACAAATTGATTGTTTATTTTTGGTTCATTTAAAGATATTTATGTTTTGTTTATCTTTTATTCGTGTTTAACAATCTCAATAAATAAATCAATATTTGCTGTGCTAGTATATGATTATACTAGCATAGTTCTTTATTTTTAATTCCATAAATTTTTTCTACACCGCAACTTGGTCCTCATCCACTTCCACGGGTTGGCTGGAAGAGATCTCTTATAGAGATAAGCCCGCCATTGTGAACTACCTATTTGTATTATTACTTTTTATTTTTTTTTATGTGCAATAAAGAATATATATGATATCTTGCAAACAATTTGGTTCATTTGACATTGTCTGCTTGAGCTGAGATTTAGATTATGACTTCAATTCTTATCATAATGAAATTATATATTATTAATGTGGTTCTTAAGTTAAAATGACCGCCGCAACAAAATAGCAGATTACAATTTTTTGGCACAACAATAATATGGGTCTCAAATTAATGCCTCCAGGATTCGGCAGAAATTGAAAAGCGGAGTGTCTTAACACTATGTTTCTTCTGCCTACCCTGCTGTGTGCAACGTGAAGCTATTTTATTTATTTATTGGATTCATTCATTCTTCTTTTAATCATGTTAACAGGAGGTTTTAGAAAATCTCTTGTGAACACGATTCCACTAATTAAAGTTACATATTATTGCGTTTATATTTTTACGTTTAATTACGCATAACATTTTATTCAGTTATTAGATTTTGAACATTTTTTTTATAATAAACTGGCAATACATGAAACGAAATTAAACGAGAAGCTGCCCCAACCTGGGGATATAAGAATATAAAGAAACTCTTATATAGACGTGATCTCATATGACTAATATTTCGATATACTGTTGTACCTATCGTTTTATTGAGAGATAGAGAAAAAGCTTTTACGAAAAAAGAGATTAGTAATTTAAAGTATAATATTTATTTTAATATTGAGTTTTAAACGATTGATCCCATCAGGAGTACGATAACCAATTTCACGGTTGTTTCAAGGGACGGATCAGTTATAAGTATGTACATATCACAATACTAGCTATTCAAACGCGACTTCGCCCGCTTAAAATTATTGTTAAATTATTACCAAATTGTAATTATATAATTATGCAAATCTGTACATAAATGATGTGTAAAGTATATTACTGTAAAATTATATCTAAATCCAATCAATAGTTTTTGCGTAAAAGTGAAACAAATATCCATCCTTACAAATTTTTACATGCATAATATTAATAGGAGACCAAAGAATAAAATAAAGGTTTATTTACATTAGTTACATTGAAACTTTATGTTTTTAGATCGTGTATTTTCTTTCAAACTTCTATTTCAAACTTTTTGTTCAAACTAGTATGTTATTTGACATTGACAAATTTGTTCTTCCTTCATAACTTTACCATTACAAAAGAATTATGTATTTGAAAAATGGTACTTGTATTTCTTGCTCCCTTATTTCTTGAATGACACCTGCACTTACCATCTATGAAGAAAGATTTTCCTTTTAAAAACTGAGCTTATCGTGATATTAAAGATGCTGCATATTCAAGGTACATCATGAGTATAAACTACACATTATCCTGATTAAGGAGTTCTAGAACTTTGTACCGTGGTTAAGGGTTAGAGCGAACCACATCCTGAATTGTAAATGATTAGTTTGTTCTATAAGCTCATGGTTTTTCAGCGGAGAGCTTATGAGTTCTATCATTTAATGGAGAACACAAAGAGGAGGATGTCAATTATTATTTAATTTAAAAAAAAATTAAATTGTTCTTTCTTATTTTCTTCCTTTATTTGAATTTCTTATAAAAAATGAACAATTACATCGTTGTTGCGCCAAATGAGATTGGGAATCGAAATTGGGATCATTGGAATATATGAGATATATTTTTGGCGCGCTAAAATACTAATGGTACAAAAAAATGCTATTCATTTACGAGTACATTTGGACGCGAAGTTGAACGTTGTATTTTGTCATTAAGTTTAATCCACCAAGATGTTCCATTTGTTCGCTTCTCAGTGGAACTTCCTATGACAGGGCGGTATTATGTGCCGAGTAATGGCATATTAGCTAAAAGTACGACGCAAAGGAAATAAATAGCATGATATAATACTGCAAAGCATTCACATTTGATATATATTGTCAAGAAGGGTTTGAAAATATAAGTTATAATACTTATTTAAATAAATAATATAAAAATGAATTAACTATGTGTTTGAGGCACAGCGGCATAGCATCTGGTTGTAAACGTAGCAGTTAAGGTCAGAAAATAATTTTAATTACTCCTTCAGAAACAACCTTAAATGTTAAATTATGAATTGAGTAAGGATTTATAATATTAGTAGTTAATAACTGAGGATATCTCTATTCTATTACATGATAAACGTTATCACATTTACATACAAAAATAGAATTCCTTTCAGTACATCGGTGTAAACCGCAAATAAAGGATCGAAAGTAACACATTACGGCATCGGTTCCCAAACTTTAGTGCTACACTAAAAACCCGCTCTCGGGTTCGCCCGGATGTACTACACAATATTTTTTTCTCATCTGAATTACTTTCGTGATTCAATTTCGTGAAAATAACATTATCGTATTAATATACAGACAATAATAGCTGATTATTGTTTTGGCTTTTTCTATTATTATACATAAATACTCACGATAAAAAAATTTCTTATGTACCTTCCAAGTAGAGGCGATAAATTAGAGTTTTATTATATACATGTATAGACATAGATTTTAAGACATCATAGTGACCCAAAAAAATTTGAAAATGTACGACGATGGCTGTGGGTTCTATCCCCACAAGAAAAATTAGCACAATATTTTAAATAAGCACATTTCGTAGATTGAAATCTAACCTACATCTATCACGTTCATTCGGATTTGTGTATCTGTGCATATTTATATTATTTTATATTACTCACACGCAGTACCTCCAGAATTCTGTGGAAAATCAGGAACGGAGTGTCTTAACACGATGTTGTCACTGGCAATGCTGCTGTGTACGGGATAAAAAACCTTTTGTGTATCTATGCATAAAGTAAATGTGATAGTAGCACTTCTGATCCAAACTTTGAGGGCAACTGTAAGAGAACAATAAATCAGGCCGTTGTCCGGTCTTGTGAATCACCCGCAAACGTTTTATAACCCACAATACATGTCTTGCATACATTAGGCGGCAATGATGGATGAATAAATAAATTACTGAACAGAATCTGAAAAGATGCTCTAAGGTTTTTTGTGATGTTTACACTAATTTATTTGTTTGTTATTAAATAAGACGTTTATTTTGTTTCTAATGTCAAAAGAGGCGATTAGTCGTTGCGGTAAAGTTAAATATCACTTTCTTTTTCGAAAGCTCAGTATGTTGTTTTCCCTGATGGCTTTTACAGTGCCACCAGGTTTAGTGGAAGGCTGAGTTAGAGGAACTCCGACCTTGGCTTTATCTTAAAATTCACATCCGAATATCATTGCTGAATATTATTACATTGTTTTAGGTCATTGCAAGTCGGGAGTTAGTGAGAAAAGCAGCGATTGATTTTAATAATTAAAGCGAAAACTTTTTAAAGATCTAAATCGTTATTATTTGTAAGCCTCCACATCATTGTAACATTGTGTGCGCAATTAATAACTGTAAATTAGCAATGGTCACGATTCCAATTATTCGGTGTAATTTAACAAACACAAACTATTTGTATGGATTATTCAGTATTATTGAATGTCAATGACCTACGTTATACCTACTGCTGTGACCTGTGGACAGAATCCGTCGAAATGTTAGTGTTTTTTTAAAGAAAACTTTATTTTCTTAAACAAATTTATTTTAAAATAAAAATTAATGACAGCTATTTAATGATTAAGAAACAGTCACCCGCGCGACAAATGAAATGGAACTCTCTTAAAATTGACTAACTACTATACTACCTATTAATCAGCAGTAAGTCTAAGGAAATGTGTGAAAATATATGTGTGAGAGAATAACATAGTTAATTTTATCGCTATGCGGCGCTATGAACTAGTGTGCCTTGGAAACAAATCTTGCTTGACAAACAAATATTGTCTGGACGTTCCTTGCCACCGTGTTACAGACTGGCTGCAAGGCTGGCTGGCAGGCGAGGCGGGACGAGAACGGGACTGCGATTTGATATCTGAAGAATTTTTGTCGTCAATTAGCTTGAAAATATCTGTAGCGCAAGAAAATATCAAAGCCAATCTCTAATTTACTTATACATACCACAAGAGTATGAATTACAAAAATAATTATTATAAAGTGTCAAAAAAAAATATATTGAAAATGTATAATTGCGTGCTTTTCTTTCATCCGGCGCCTGCGCCGGGCAACAGACAGGGTATTTGCTCTTTATGACTGTGGCGTCATTCGGCAGCCATTAATATGGCTGCGTGTTTGGGGTATGGGGTATATTCCGCAAGTGGGCATCGAACCTATAACCGCATTTACAGTCAAACGCATACCGCGTTTGAGTAAATGCTACACTGCACTGTGCTACATAAATGTATATTTATATTGTAATTTAAGAGAAATATAAGATTACCTGATGTGTAATGACGTCAGCAACTTGAAACTTATAACGACTTGTGTACACCATTGAACTAACTTATATAATACTAAACAAAACACAAGTTTTAATGATCACTTTTCACTAACAGAATTTGATATAAATCAGCAATAAATATTTTTACTACAGTACTACAGATTACAGTTGATGGTGTTAATTGCTGTACTATATAACACTCAGTAAGGTGACGAGCAAAGATATATATATTAGGGTAGGGAGACAGCACCTGGAAACCACTCGCAAGTTAAGACACTCTGTTTCCCATTAAGACACTTCCGTTTCCTTCTTTTCGCCGAATTCTTGAGGCATTACGTGTTAAGGAAGTAAAAATATTAGGTCCTTACATATAAAATTGGATTTTTGCCGTACTGGCCACTTCAACTACAAGTTTCACTTTTTTTTGGTTAGGGATTCCATATTCAAATTTATACATATTTAAATTCATACATGTATTTGTGTTTCGAAGGATTAACGATGTGTATGACAAAAGAAAACTGACAAGTCTGATTTAGCTGTAGACTGCGGTTTTAATGATAAACCCCTGAGTTAACCGACAACCGTGTCAACAATGGCACGCTTGAGCCACTGCGCCATGATTCCTGTATATTAAGTTAACACTATAACAGTGATTATTTGAGCGTTGGACGATGACCACAACGGTGCGTGGCCAGTACTCGGGACCGTTTAATTGCTTGCTGGATACATACTTGTTGCTGTTAGCGTATTAGATGTTTGTTAGAAAATTCTGTAAACTTGATATATATGTATATATATATATATATATATATATATATATATATATATATATACGAGAGAAGAATTTCTCAATATGAAACAAAAATCACAAGCTCATAATATAAAACTTATAAATGATAACCCCTATAATATAATTTTAGGGGTTATTATTATAATTTATATTAGCTTCACGCAATATCCCGGACTTAGATCATCAAACAACATTAAGACATATCTATTTTCCCTTCAATTCTGTAGGCGTCGCGTGTTGAATGGCGGAACTCAAAGCCACGCTTTGCCTCGTTACCAGAGCAAAGAAATGGAAATATTAAATATTTCATTTCCCCAAGTTGGGATCAAGCCCTTCCCGTCACGTTTACACTGGTCCCTTGCGCTACTATTGGCGTCAAAATAAAATTCAAAAAAATATATAAAAAGTGTAACTGTACAGACATGAAACGTTAGTGGACATTATTCAAGCACTTTACCGACTGAGACCTTCGGAACACAAATATGAACACCTGAGCCTGGTATTAAATTTTACTACTCTAATTAAATTTTATGTAATATTTGAGTTGTCGTTCTTAGTTTAAAGATACTACAAAGTGCGGGCGGAACGTTGCAGACAAATATAAAGTATTTTTAGTCTACATTTTTCAAAATAGAAAGAAAAATAGAGCTTTATTGCACACTTTAAAAGGTACAATAGAGAAAATTCCTAAAACAAAATGCACAAAAGCGGCGAAAGGGTGCAAAGGCTGCGGGCATAATGCGGTGCAAAACGACGCGACAAATAACTAAATAAGTAAACAAATAAATAAAATAAATAAATTATATTATATGTTTTATATTCAAAATATTATATTCATCATCATCATCAAATCATTGTTAATGTAATTTTTAGTAAATAATTGAAATTGAAATAGAAAAAAGTATGTTTTTTAGTAGTTTTATCTATTGGTTACATGAAAAATATTATTTTACTGTCATTTCAGTAGGGCTAAAGAAAATCTAAAACGACTTCCTTGGCGAAAATATTTTGACAACGACATAGAAAAGATTTGGAATGGGATTGCAGTGGAGTCAGCCGTGAAAGAGCAATTTGCTTGCATTCTACATGTTCCGTACAATCTTATCTCACGTCAGATTTTGTTGATCTTATACAAGAATGTAATAGAAAATAGTAAATAAAATATGTATAAATTGAGTTCACAAGATTCCACTTTGAACGCCGCTAACTTAGATTGCCTTCTTTGAAAGCGCAGCAATTTATGTATTAATAATAGTTATTTGCATAATAATTATAATTATTATATATTTTAATATTATTTAGTGTTTTAAAGGCTAAAGTGGCACAATATATGAGTCTAACTGTAAATGCGAGGATTTGTGGGTTCAGACTTGGTTGAAAAATTAACCATTTTTATTTTCGCACTCTGAAATCTGAATAATAATATATTTTTCTAAATGTTATTCTTTTATTTACTATAGTTAAATAAAATGTGACCAGTGTGAAAATATAATCCAGTGATTACGTTACGTACGTAATCATAATAGATATAGAAAATTCGTTAATTAATTTTACTAATTCGTTCTATAAATTTTTATAATAGATATTAAAAGGTCAATTTTTCTCTGGTGGTATTATATGAAGCTTACATTCTATTACAATATTAACTGAAGTTTAAAAAGAGTATCAACGAATTTCTTTATCTTTTAAACATAAAAAAATAAAATCTTTCCATTTATTTAAATATAATTGACTACATACAATTACGATAAGAGCTCGCGAATCTGAGGAGGTTCGCAAACAGAAACGGTCGGCAGAACTCCTAAATATCTCGAGTGGAGTGGAGTCATTGAAGTGAATACTTAATTCGTATTTATAAACGATGATATTCTATTTCATAAGAAAACGCTTAGGTTAATTATTATATTACACTAGCGACCCGGTCGCGGCTTCGCCCGCTTAAACTACTGAATTATTTACTTAATACACTTGAACTACGTTTGCGTTTTAACATATAATATACGTTTGCAAAGCACTTAAAAGTAACAACATTGCTCTACTACATAACAGATGTTATTATACATATTAACCTTACTGTGGAATCAATTTATCTCGTTAAAAGACCGCATTAAGATATGTTGCGTAGTTTTAATGATATATACATACATAGGGACAGAGCGAAAAGCAACTTGGTTTTTTACTATGTATTGATGGTGAAATAAATCCTTTGTACTCTTAACTTAGCGCCATCTATTGAATTTTTACCTATTTCCATACAGTTAACAGATATCGCCATCTGTGTAGAACCGTTTGAAACTAACAGATAATCTAAAATTACTACTATAAATGACTGTCAATAATAAACAAATAATGTGTAATATAAAAACAATACTGTGATTATAAATTGAGATATGAGCTATCCTGTCTTTCAAGTTGCATCAAACTTCACACATTGTGCAAATATATAGAAATATATAGACATACGATTTAACTTGTCAAGTATTATGGTTGCTGATTCGTTATGTACCGACTCCCACTCGGGAAAATGAAATATTTAATATTTTGATTTCCTCGCTTTGATAAGGAGGCAAGGTGCGGTGTTAACTTCCGCAACTCAACATGAATCCCTCCAGAACTTCGTGGAAAATGGGAAACAGAGAATTGTAACACTAGGTTCCCAGGTTCCCTTTGCCTATCATGTGGGATACAGCGTAAAGCTAAGAAAAAAACATTTATTTTTAAATTCATTATATAACCCTCACCATATTAAACTGACGGTAAACTTGATCGTAAGTGCCTTTATCAGTTAATGTGGATTGGAATGGGTTTTATGTTTGTTTAATGAGTCTCGAGGGGATTTCGTGGTTCGATTCCCTTAGCGTTATTTATGTCGTCCTTTTTGTGTGATCAAGCTTGTTGACTTTGGGGATATAAGGAAACGGATAAATATAAATATACATTTTGTGAGATATGTATATAGGTAATAAGCAAATAACTTAAAATAATTATTTACTTTTTATTTATATTTATATAAATAAATATAAGTAAAAAGTAAATAACTTGTTTTTAGATATTTCACGTGGGTTCAATTTGAAAGATCTTTAAATTAAATGCTACAAATGTTTTGGATAATATTTGGTTAAGGGTTTTAGTCCTAATAGTAATTTCCTTAAAAGTTTTCCCATACGGTAATGAAAACTAAATAATAAACAAATTTCTGAACTATGTGAATATGTTCACATATTAGTTTTAGTTTTATCATATGTTCTTCTTATAATTTATATTGCATTGTTTATGTTACATCAGTATTTCAAATGGTACACAATAAATTATATTAATAAACAATCAATAACAGAAGAAAGAAGGCAAATAGAAAGAGGAAGACTTGCAGAATTAGCGAATTATGCACAATTATGGAGTCCGAAGGCATACCCTGGTAATAAAAGTTGGGACAGATTGAAGAAGATAGGAAGAAAAAGAATGAAGGCCTAGCCCCCTCGCGTTAAATTTGACAACACCATTTGTTCCAACAAGTACCTACATGTGATGCTATAAAAGTACCGACATAAATAATATATAATACTACATTAATTTTAGCATATACCTAATCGTAGTACTAAAGTAGAAAATAAATATGATTAAAATCGTTTAATTAACGTTTTGCGCGATTCACTATAATTAATTTGCTTCGGCGCGCAGTTTTACTACTGACCGTCTTCCGCGTTCGTCGAGATATTCACAGATTTAGATCTGTCTAGAAAGAATAGAAATAATTAATAATACTTTTTTAAGCTTCACGCTGTATAACGCACTTAGCAGGGTAAACCGAGGGAAACTGAGGACCTAGTGTTAAGACACTCCATATGTGTTGAGTGGCGGAAATCAACGTCACGCTTTCCCTCGTTACCAGAGTGAGGAAAAGAAAATATTAAATATTTAATTATTTCCCTGCAAAAAAAATGATACATTTCTAGTTTTTTAGTAACAATTTAAGTTCTTTGTTCTCTTTTAAGAACTGAATGATTAAAGATCCTATCAATTGATGTCGACGACCAACTCCGACCGCACAACTTTGTCCGGTTCTCAATAGTTCTATACAGGAAGTGTATAAAATAAAGATGGTTTTTTACTTAGCAGCTAAGCTATGTTAAATATAATGTACTTTATTAAAAAACGATGATGAAGCCGTCATGGCGCAGTGGCACAAGGGTGTCGCGCGTAAACGCGACGGTTGTGAGTTCGATTCCCACTCAAGGAAATGAAATATTTTATTTACGTTTATATTTCCATTTTCTTCGCTCTGGTGTCGAGACAAAGCGCAAGATTGAGTTCTGCCACTCAACACGCAATGCCTCCACAATTCGGCAAAAAGTGGGGAACGGAGTGTCTTAACACCGAGGTTACCTCTGCCTACCCTGCTGTGTGCGGGATACAAAGTGAAGCTGAAAAAAAAATTAAAAGAATGAGTGATATGTTTTTAAGAAAATATGGGAAAAAAATATTAGTTTTAATCTTGGCAAACGTTGGATGGTGAAAAATGTTTGTGGTGAGTTACTCCATCATCTCCTTTTCCGGAAAGTGGAGAGAGAAGTGTGTTAACACTAGATTCCCCGGGTCCCCTCTGTCTTCCTTGCTATGTACAGGATACAGGGTAAAGCTAAAAAATATAATAATATTAAAATAATTTGAGTAGCAGGATATACATATTATATTCATAATCTTGGTAAGGCTTCGACGTGGTCTAGAATAAGCTTAAAACAGCTATGCTGTGTAAAACTTGAACTACAAAGTTTTCCATAAAAGTGTCAATAATATCCGTTGAAAGTTAAGCGCGAAGATAACGTAGTAAATTTAAACTCGACATATTGTATGAAATTATTCCGAAAAATATTTTTAATTTGTTAAAGTAAAACAGTTCATTAAGTAACGTGCGACATTGCAGTGTATTTGATTTATTTAAATCGAGTAAATTCTAAACACATCTTCATATGTCCTGTATTTCATTATTTTATTTTTTTAACTTTACTTTAATAGGCAGAGAGGGTACTTAGTGTTAATATAACACCGTCTTCAATAATATTTTTATGATATTGTGCGATGAATGACGGAACTCAACTTCGTCTACTAGATTCTTCGTCTACGAGAAAATAAAAATCACTTATAATATAATTTCACCTCGTTCCCCGTTCATCTTATCTTGGAATTTACAGAAGAAAATTTTGTAACCAAAAGTTTAAAGTTAATCTTATTTATTCCAGGTCCAGTCAATAGATATATACCTATTGGTTAACGTATACGTAAAGTGTATTTCACCGTCGCGTCGGCGTGTCGGATTTACGTCGCCGTAAACCTGCACCGCAATTTACGAGCGAGTACGTACTGTACCGTACGCTTCGTTACTGCTTTTCATCATAAAATTTTACTTCATTTACTCTAAACTTGGTTTCGCTGAATGCTTTTTAATGTGAAACAATTGTAGTAATTAACATTTCATAATTTATATTTTATTGTTTGATGATTATGTTGCTGCCTTGTTATTTATTAGTGCAGCGTTGAGTTTCTTGACAGGAACGTGGCGAATGGAGTGTTTTAACACTAGTTTTTGTGTCTAGAATATACGGGAAAACTAAAAACGTCGACCTTGCTATTTGAATATAGATGGTGCTGAAAAATTTTGAATGATAATGATAATACAACATTAATCGGCACTCATTATTTGAATCCAATAGTGTGATTACTTAAGCCTAACTTATCGAAACTAACTACTCTACTAAAAACTGTGAATATTATCTAAATTTCATTATATTATGAAAGTTGCTACACACATTGTGTAATAGATAGACAGAGGGTGCGTAGCGTTGAGACTCTCCATTCTCTTCTTTTCCCCCAATCATCGAGACATTACGTATTGAGTGCCAAAATTAAATGTCATTTGTGTTAATATTGGACTGCATATTACAATGGTTTTAAAAAGTGAAAAATATCCGTTAAATCTGTGAAGTAATATTTTTTTTTAAATTGACGTAATTCTTATTCTGTAAGCTTAAAGAAAAGGCGGGTAATAATTGTAAACAATCAATGGTATTTACCACAAAAGTGGATTTGCACCAATAGACATTTGTTTGCTAACGTGTAAAAATATGACCGTAGCGAAGACCATTCTTTCCCCGCTTTCCGTTGAATTCTCGAGACATTACGTATTGAGTGGCAGAGCTCAATACCAGAGCCAGTTAATGAAAATATTAAATAATTCCCTCGAATGGGAATTGAATCCACAACTGTCGTGCTTACAGTTCACACGTACACGCTATTCCACTGCGTCACGAATGTCTCATTTTCTTATAATTTTATTTGCATCAAAAATATCCTCAAAATGTAAATATAAAGTAAAAAAACAAAATTCTACGTCGAAACATTGTCAGTTAATTGTCTTTCTTCCTTAAGATCAATTTTTATAACAAGAGCTCAAAGTTTCCCTGAAAACATTTTCATCATCGTCTCTTCTAATATTTTTGAGTCGTGTAATGTTTATTTTCTGTAGTACTTCACGTTATGTTACTACCTAATTTTACAGATATATTTTTATAATTTTGTAAGAACGTCTGTGGCCGTGTAGTGGACGAGCATATGTCTGTAAACACAGCGTATATGAGTTCGATGGCCACCTGGGGTAACGATTTTTTTCCCACTTTGTTAGATAAAGCGCAGCTTTAAGTTCTGTCACTCAATAGAAAATAGGGCAGGAAATGCGGGAACAGATTTACACTAAGTCTTTTCGGAAAAAAAAAATGTTTATAATATTGTATTTTACGACAACTCTCATTTTATGAACTTAAATTAGTCTTACCACTAAAATTATGTTAAACCAAAAATAAATTTACTTTCCATTTGTAAAAGGTTTTATATATTTGTTCAGGGAATCTTGAAAGTTTACCAATTTTCCTCTTCCTACTGACAAGTGTCAAAATGATTGTCGTATGATTGTCGTACGAAAGAGGATGCTTAAAATATTTTTGGTAAATGGTTTTCCTATAAAATGTAAGCAAGAAAAAGGTTTTATTGAACGGTGAGTAATGCTGCTGTAACGATTTACGACAGGAGCTATAATTAATGAATGTGCTATAGTTATTTTGTTGTGTTCTACATATTTCATATACCACAGTCCAAGTATAAAATTCAATACAATTTAAGCGAAAGATCGATTGACTTTAATTGGATTTATTAGAAAAATGTTTATTTATACTTTGCGTTAAGAATAAGACAGGCAGGAAGAGCTTAAGCGCTGCGCTGTTTCTGTGGTATTCAAAATGTAGACACATACATTTTTAATTTTTTTTTTTGAGAAATTAAACTTTATTGTTTCGGTCGCTATATGACCTGTCTACAAAAAATTTGCTGTGCTTTTATCAAATTAAGTCTTTTATACTGCAAGAAATATTATTATTATTTATTATTATCATATTTAATTATATTTTTAGATCCGTGGTTATTTTATAGCCTTTTTTAGTGTCACCATCCGCTGTATTTCTCACACAGTAGGATAGGCAGAGGGTAACTAGTCTTAAGACACTCCGTTACTTATTTTCCGTCATTTTTTTGAGGGATTGCTTCTTGAGTAGCATTAATAAATACTTGATCTAACTCGACATCAGAGCCAAAAAAAATTTAAATATTCAATATTACTTTTCCTCGAGTGGAATTCCAATTGACAACCTGTCGCATTTATAGTCACACTTTGTGCTCCTGATCTACGACTGGTATCATAGTATTGAAGTATAGTTATCCAAAAATCATTGTAGAAAAAATTATTTAAAGATTTTCATATTAAACGTAATGCAAACATATTATACAGTGTGTTTGTTTCGTAGTGTGCAGCGGGTGAGTGCAAAACTATCACGAACACCGTACTCATGCCGGCACTAACTTTAATTGCATTCAAACACATCGCTAATGAGATTCCGTTTGTGCTATAAATTTTATCCACACGGATACTTCGACAGTTTTATAATTGACATATACTCTGCAAAGACGGTTTCAACAAGTGTTTTAATAGATGTAAGTAGATGAGGAGTTATTGAAACTTCATTGTTTCTGGTTCTGTTATAGGGTTAATTAATACCCCTAAGATATTTTCTCTCATACGTCTTAAAATTTTCACTTTCAAATTAAAGATTATACCTACTCGTTATGAGTGGAAGGACTCAAATATGCAAAATTCTAATTATAAGGTGCGGTCTTCCCTAAAATATGGTAATATCTTATATCGCTCTTTCTAGACCTTTGAGGGAAATTGAAACTGAACAAGACACTTGATTGACCGCTGTCTGGTGTACCTATCATACATAGTGACCTAATTGTAAAAAAATATAAATAGGTACTGCGTTAAATCTTAATTCTTCTTTTTATTCATTAAAGTATATATTTAAATCTGGATTTAGTATTCAAACAGGTATAAAATCTTATCAGAGATTTACGAGTAATAGTCTGACTTTACGACGTTATTCGCCACTCCTGAAGCGTTCACGTGTATCCATTATCTTTATGTGTTTACAGTTCGAGGGTATCTATTAAATTGACAATATTGTAGTAATAAAAACTTTGGCCTCTTCAAAATACTGAATTAAAATTTTTGTAAGGAAAAAGAGGAAAATTAAATCAAAATATTATATTGCTTATGATATAAAAAATACTATTAAAATTTAAGTTATTAAGTTCTTTAGACTTGAATTTTAATATTACTTTTTAAATGATGCAACTATGTAGAAACTTTCTCAATATCAACTCAACGTCAATTTTAAAAAATCCTAAATATTCATTGTACGTTGTTTATAATAAATTAAATATTCAATGCTTGAGTAAGAAAGCTGTAATTAATTTTTTTTACAAAGACACCTGGTACCTATGTACATACAATTTATTATTCAATTCGTTTTAAAATTGTTATAAAAAATGAGGTTTTTTATATAAGAGGAATAAATAATCATTATGAATTTAATTCTTAATATTTACAATACATAAATTAATACATTGTATAATAAATACTTTTTTTCACATTATTTCAGTATATCTTGACATCTTTATTTCAATATGTACTTTGAGTTTAATATTCTTCTATATTACATACTAAAGGCTGGTAATGGCACAATTTAATCAACCACAGTGTAAAATACACTATAACAATAAAGGCACGATCAAAGGTCTTTCAAAGGGGATGAACTTTCATAAAATTCCGCGTTCACTGCAGAATGAAAAATATTAGAAGAGGCACAATGATTGTTTAACCATTTATAAAGAGGAAAGAAGTGTATTTGAACCATAAAGCTTATATTCTTTTCTTACTTTCATTGATAATATTGAAATAATTCAAACTTGAACGCACGAGAAATAAAAAAGGCTGCTTAAAAATGTTAAAGATAATTAATATATATGTACAAATATTAATTGATTACTTATTTCAATCTTGCACTTAAAATGTCTACTCAATAATATGTAGTGTAAACTATTTTTATACACTTTTTGAAATATTTATATATTTTATTAAATTTTGTTTCTTGTAACGAAATTTAAACTAATTACATTAACTGCGTGTAACACTAAACTTAACAGGAAAATGTTTTTTTTTAGAAACATACATATATCAACATATGGACAGTTTAACACCGGTGCAGGTTCAATTTAAGCTACGGTCAAATTTCAATATGTTTTCTAAAAAAAATATTCGACACATTATCTCTTCTGCTATTATATGTTCTAAGGTACGTATAAACTCAATCTTCCGCCGTGAAGTCTGATTAAGAATTAATTAACAGCTCGTTGGTCTGGACCTTGAGATTATACTGCTTTTTATTTTTGTAATTTAAGCCTTGTCTTGTCTTGGGGTAAAATTTCTGAAGGAATTAAAAATATAAGTTAGTTTTTACTTTAACCATTTTAAATTTTGGAAGTGTTAATTAATTTATAAGAATTAGCCGTTTGAAATTTTTAATTGTTTTTTTTTACTTCTCTTATATAAATTGAAAATTCAAAATATTCCTTATTCAAATAGGCAATTATTATTATATTAATTATAATTATATATATATTACCAAATATACATAAGTTTGCAATATAACGAAAATATATTTGAAATTCAGAAATATTATAATTAAGAATAACAGTCAAAGCTGCGTATTATACATATACAAATAAACAAAATTGAAAGAAATATAAAAATGTGAGCACTCGACATAAATCGTAATTCTTGGTTAAGCGCAATCCACGAAAAATATGAAAAGCCGTGTAAATGAAGGCTCTTTACTCGAGGGCCCTCTGTGTTTCCAATGAGGGAAATCGGAATGGGCTTAATGCGGTTATCTTAGTCTTATTTGAGGGATAAAGTTATATTTTTTCAAACTTTTTTTATGGTTATGCGGATATTGAATAAAGGTATGTTTCCATTTTCAAGCTATATCTTTCATATAACCAGAGGAGGCAGAGGGAACCTAATATTAAGACACCCACATTTCACTGGATTTTCTAATTATTGAGTGTTGAGTGAAAGAAATTAACTTCGCGCAATTAAATATTAATAAATAATTCCCCCGAATTCCCGAGTGGGAATTGAACCTTGCTACGACGGCTCTGAATTAAAATTTAGAAATATATTCGTTTTTTTTTAAATTTGCTTGTCAAAGAAGAATTATATTTTTATTTATACAAAACATTTAGCTAAGCAAGAATCTAACCCACAACACCTCTACTATTTTGCATATATGTTTTAATTAACTTTTAACCATCTCTTCCCTTTAAGATTGTTTGTATATACATTTTTTCTGAACTTAAATAAATATGAAATATGAAGGTAGTAGTTAATTAAAATCTCTTGCTTAATTAAAGATTTATCGCGAACATGGTCTTAAATTTTAAAGTAATTAAAACTTAATTAATTTTTTTTATTATTTGTTCCTCATATTTCAATATAGTTTACATTCAATATTAGCTATATAATAATATAAATATTTCCGTAGTGTTTCTTATATAAAAGAATCTGAAATTCTTACCCAACATTGCTAATGTCGGTAGGTATAGTAAATATCCACTAACGCGGCGTCGCTCGGGCGCTACACCAATAAACTCTGATTAAAATTTAATCAAGCGAAACTGAGCGTTTTTGTCGACAAGCGCTTTTGATACCGCGATGTTATAGCTAAATTCAACGGTTATTACATACGTGATGGTCTGGGCACGACTACATTAATATTGAAATATCGATTATTTTTATTAATTCAAAGCATATGTATATTAGTTAGAGTCAGTTACTATTTCACGATTCTAATATAAAATTTTATATATAATATATTTAATATATACATTTAATAGTAATACCTAGTGAGGGTAATAATATTTTATTTAATAAAAAAATCAAAATGCAATCTATTAAGTGAAAAATACTTATTAAAACTATACTAAATCTTGAGATATTAGATATCTTTCTGCGTTGCAAGACATACAATAATAGATGATAGATCATCTTTTCCATAGTTTAATGACGCGTAAATGAACGGACACGGTTGCTTAAAGAACTTCAATTAATTTTGGTTAATATTTTTCATATATATAGGTTGGGGGTTCGTTTCCCACTCGAGGACAATAATTATCGTCTATTTTTACTATGACTGTGTTATTTTAAATACAATAAAATATTCCTTTGTTCTAAAGTCCCTTAAACAACGTTCCAGCTCCATCTTCAGACTCCAACCGACCCAAAACTTGAAAAACAAATTCAAAATTATTTATTTAAGCATAATGTGTATTAAACTTTTCCGAAAAATTAAAAAAGCACGCAAATATTTGTGGAGATAAAAAAAATACTTTTCATTATTACACGAAGGCGAACCCACAGGTAAAACTTAGTATGTATAAATGAGTAAAAGCTCATATTTTTTATAGAAACACACCTAGATCTAAACTTATATTCATATCACAATATAGAGCGAAGCTGTTGGGAACTCGTTATCAGCAACTAACTAGTCACTACGTGAAAGTTAGTTAGTGCCAGTTAGATTGTTATGCTTTTTATATAGAACTAAATATTGTCATTCTTGTAGATACAATTCTATAGTAGTTACTAGTCTTATTCTAAATTTGATGATTGTGAAATTCATATGCCTATTTATATTATTTTGTCCAGTTTTAATCTAAATTAAAGAGGACAGTTGTGGTAGGTGTCGTCGTGGGTACAACTGTAACTGCAATAGGTTGTAGGTTCGATTCCCACAAGAGGAAATCAGACAGACTGGCATATCTTACGATTGAGTTTTTTACAATATATTTTCTCTCGCTGTCTAAAAGAAATAACGATAACATTTCTTGTCTTTCAAATCAAATCAACAAATAAAAACCTCACAACAAGCGCGAGTCGGCCCATGCTAGCTGCCAAATTTCATAATTCTAGTCGCCCTAAGTACCATATGAATTTTGATTCCCTTCAGTGTTGAAATTTTGCAATAAATACGGCCATATCAAAGTGCATATAGAAATATATTTTTATCAGGAAATCGTGGGGTTTGAATGTCAATCCGATATCTCTAAGCGTTTCTGACGGACAGAAAAACAGACGAATAACAGAGTGGTCTTATAAGGGTTCCTTTTTTCTTTAAAAAGTACGGAACTAAATATTAATCTACCTTACTATTTGTATATCAAATAATCAAAAGCAAACTAGTTTGTATTGTAACAAACACTATTCAACCGGAACGCAGAACGAGGACCTCAACTCGTTATCTTGAATCCAGTAGCCACAGAAGTTTACTCCTGACGCTGTGTTTACATAAATAATATATAGTTGACTTTGTAATAGAATATTACACATATAACAAGTACTTTTGAACTATATCACTGGTATAGTGTATTTATATAGTTATGCCGGAGATTTTGAAAGTATATATTATATTTTATTTATATATTAAATTTATAAGTAAATCATTGCCGTATCATTAGATTTGTGATGAAGCTGACATTAATTTTTCTGTAACGTTTAAGTGTACCGGAGTTAGCTGTTAATGATTATTTCATATTTATGAAGTGACGG
Source organism: Heliconius aoede (assembly GCA_037355905.1). Lineage (NCBI taxonomy): Eukaryota > Metazoa > Arthropoda > Insecta > Lepidoptera > Nymphalidae > Heliconius > Heliconius aoede. The sequence goes on along the minus strand of JBAIZZ010000196.1, from coordinate 347,546 downwards.
GCACTTATCTCGGTAAGGTAATGGCCGAAGTTGGAATTATTTTGCTGGATGTCCTCCTTTGGAATTTAGATGTCGACTTGTAAACTCCAGTTGTAAATTAACTTAGACACTGTCTTGATATTAACTGAAATTGCCCGGGATACTTTTGAATTATAGCTATTGTTACAACTATTAGCTTTCAAACTGCATAAACGTCCACGACACCTTTCAATGACAAGAGACATTGCGTGTTTCGTGCCGGAATGCAACACTGCACCTTGCCTCGACACTAGAGCGAAGAAATGAAAATATAAATTTAAATAAATATTTACTTTCCTCAAGTGGGAATTGAACCAACAACCAGACGATTTTGCAGCATCAACATTATCGCCATTGTGAGCATATAGAGATGCATATGTCGATAGCAACAATAACAACAACAAAGAACAATTGGCAGGGAAAGACAAACGCAATCAAAAAGCAATCGAGCGTAATCCAACGATTCGGTTCACGAATGAAAGAATCCTTTAATATTCTATTTCTGTGGTCGCAGTTACATTATCGCCTCTCTCTTTTACGGTTAAAAATGTTGGGTGAACATTGAATTGATAAGTACTAGTTGAATGTATTGGTACGGAGTTCGAATACTGTAGATATGTTTTTAACTCTGAAGTATTAATCTATACTAGAAATAATATAAAAAAATGTATTAAAATTTGGACGTAGCGGGACTTAAATTGTAAGCTCATCTTTAATTTTGTATACATCTTCTTAAATGCAATTTAAATATGCTAAAAGAAAAATGTGCTGATTATTTCGAGCAAATGTAGTTATTGGAAGGCGTAAACAAAAAACGAAGCCTATTTGATTGCGTAAGCGTCCCACGAGCGTGGAAAATTAGATAATAATATCTACACCGTAAAATAGGTCATAAGAATTAAAAGTAAAAAGTCTTTACGGGTTTTTAATATTTTATAGCTGTAACGTAGTGTTACAATATTCCGTCCTCTATTTTGCACCTGAATTTGAGTTAATTAATTGATTATTTCATTTTATAAGTATGATCATAATAACTTGAGGCCGCCCTGATGCGAGGGTACAAATTTCAAATTGTCCATCGGACAGTGTGGTGCTGATTTTAAATACCCCAAAAATGTTTCTTAAATTATGCAATATGTGGGAATGGAGTGTCTTAGCACTAGATTCCTTCTGCCTACTCTGCTTCGATAAAACAGTAAAATCTAATCCCTTTTTCTATAGCCCTAAACAAAACATCTAAAATGTTACAAAGAAAATAAAACACACACGGAAAATATTTATTGTATAATATCCTGTATAGTTGTACGCTACTGACCTATAATGTCCCGTGCGTAGTTTCACAGACGATTGCCCATCTCTGCTATAATCGCACTGGACTCGAGAGAAAATTAATTTTTTCCACATGAAACGTATATAATAAAGATATTGTATATCTAATATATTTATCGACACAATATTTTTTCATTTCATAATGATCCTTGGTAAACTCTTGGACTTGGTTTAGATACAGTAACTTAACGTCTGACTATAACGCGAGGTTTCTTGGTTAGATTTCTAGTAATTTCCAATAGTTCTAGTAGTTCTTATTTATATTATTATTTCCTCTTTCCTGTAGACAAAACAATGTTGAGTTTCGTTGAGGCGTATTGTCCCAATAATTAGGTAGAAAATGAGTAACAGTGTTCCAACACTTAGGTTTCTTCTGTTTATTCATCTAAGGGGGAAAAAGTGATCTATCAATACTAGAAATATTTTTCCATACAAACACGTAGAGCTAAACGACAAATCGGATTTCGACTTATGTTGATACGTCCAAAGCCACCCGACCATTGAAAATCCAAATAGTTGGAACAAATTGGTTCTAACGATGTTATATCGGACTAACATCTGTATATAGATAGATATAGGTAGATACCTCAGTACATTTATAATAGATAAATATGTAACCTAAAATGTTACAAGAAATGAACAATTTCTTATTTGAAAATGTTGATTGTTAATTATGAAAAATCCTCTTTTTGTTACATTGTATAATGCTGCACTCGAATCGTTTTGCAAAGCTCTTGTGAAGGCAATGGCAAGATGGGGAGAGGTTTGTCAGCGGACCTCATCATAAGCGTCTAGAAATTTAAATATTTTTTTACTTTAAATTTTAGTGTCGCCCAGGAGACGATTAAATTGACAAGACATTTTAGAAAAATCTAAATCAGCTTCACGCATACAGCAGACTAGACAGAGGGAACCTATTGTTGCTCTGCTTCCGACTTTCCGCTGCGAATCATAAAAAAAAGAGATCTCGTAACAGAACAATAATTGAAAGTTGCAAGGTGCTATTTCACAGATTTTTATTTGATATGGATATTGAAATTTACGAGCGAAAGTTATACCATGATGAAGAAAATTTTATGAAGATAAACTTCGGCTTTTATAGCATGTAATTTGGACAAAATGTAAAATTAAAATAATTCAACGCTTTGTTTACGGGCGCAAATAAAAGTATTATTATAGTTGGTATGCGGGTGAAGTCGCGAGTTGACCGGTAGTCGTATATAGTAATACATTTCGATATATAATATAAAGCTACAGAAAAATCCGACTTATAGAACGCCGAGTCACAATTTAACATTACACATAATTTTGAAACACAAAACAGTGTTGGCAAAATTCGTGAGGGTACAAAAGCAACATTGATCCTTTAATCTTAATAGGATGAAAGAAATAGGCTAGGAGTAATATCCAATTATCCACATCTCATCCTACCCCAGTAAGAGTATAGCAATGTAAGCTCCTTCACTTTTTTCTTATTTTTAAAAGATATCATAATATTCTTTTCTTGTTGAATTAATCATTAGATACTTTAAAAAATGTATATCAAAAAATAATGTAGAATAGATTTAAGAATAGATTAAGCTCAAGATGTTTTGAAATTTTCCTAATTACAGTTTTTGTATGGAACAATTCGTCCAAATTCAAAGGTGTGCATGATTTTCTAACTTAAAATGATATTTCATGAGGTCGAAAATATTAAAAAACACATACGTACTGTTTTCAAAAACGCAAAATTCAATCTTGTCCCAAAAAAAACATCAAATGTAAGGTTATTGAAAGTTTATTCTTATTAAGGCGAATGTACTATAAAGGGATTAGGTATGGTATTGACTGTGTTAACTAAATTCATAATGAACTCAGGACGGGAAGTGAAATTCTCGAAGTGTGTATTCTATTTTTTTTAGTTTCACGCTTAAACCCGTACGTAGAGAACGAGGAAATGAAAATTATTAAATAATTAATTTCCTCGAGTGGGATTCGGACCCACGACCGTTTACAGTCTGCAGGTGATTCTCGCCCTGCGCCACGACTAGTCTCTGGTGTGATATATTTAATATAAGATATTAGTATAATTATGCATTTTAATAAACTTTGTTTCTTCAGCTTACCCCCAGAGAGTGAATTTAAAATTCAATTAAATATTTATAGCGACGACTTTCAGTTTCACATTTTGTTTTACTTAACAAGGTAGACTAAGATTTTTTTTTGTCAAAACACTCTATTCTCGTTTTGTGCATGAATAAGAGATATTGCGTGTTCGGTCTCAGTACCGGTCTCAGTCGCAGCACTTAACGCCGCGGTGGACAGTGGAAAAAAAAATTAATTTAAATATTTACTTCCTGACGAGTTCGAGGCTATCGTTCGTAGAAGCATTCTATCTGACTGTAAACGTCACTGTTGTGTGTTCAATTTGGGTCATAAATTATTTAATTTCCCCATCTTCCTCATATCTTCCCGCATCTGTAAACGAGATAGTCGTGGGTTTGATCATATATCGAGAGCATGATTATATATACCTCATTTAACATAAAATAACATTATTTAACATAAAATACACCATAAACTAATACAAGGTCAGCACAGCTAAATCTGAAAATATTTATGTAAAACCTAATAAATGGTAAAGCGCGATCGTTAAATATTAAATAACTTTTCCCCTCCAAGCCAAGTTTAACAAAGACCCTCTAATATAATTATGAGCAAAACTTTTAACGAAATGAACTAAAATTAGAGGTTTCATAACGAAATCTTTTGTAAAATATTGCATTGTGAAATATAGTAATAAAACTATCATTATAGGGTTTTTTAATTTTTTTTGTACCAAAAAATAACTAAATACAGCAGTTTTAAATCAAAATGCAAATGAAAGAGACATAAGTTAGAGAGAAAGAGAGAGAAGAAAGAGAGTGAGAGTAAGAGAGAGAGAGAGAGAACTCTTGGATAAAACAGATAAAACAGTGGATTTCACTCAGCACGTTCTGTGAATAAGTAAAAAAATAAGGCTCTAAATAGACTAATACTACACAGCAACATACGAAAAAGACGCGTAATACGTAATTATAAAAAGACCAGACATCGTAGCACAGTGGGACCATATCCGTCGCAATCATTATTATGGTTTCGATCCACCCTTGAAAGTAAATAATTAAAGAAAATGAAGAACCACAAAAGTAAACATTGCATATAAACGTTATATAGCGTCACGTCGTGAATCGCTACGTACGTGTCGTGTAACATGACAGGTAATTTGTATATTTTCATATTTATATATAACAACAATGATACAAAACCAAAAATGTAGAGTGGCGGAACTGAATGCCTTTGCATCGATACCAGTTTGAAGAAAAGAAAATATTAAATATTTCATATCCTGGAGAGGGAATCGAAGCCGCAACCTTCTAGAAACTACATTCTTTATTCCAAATCAACGCCCCACTTTCCTTTACCTTCTTTCTCCACCTTAAAGGCCGGCAACGCACCTGCAGCTCCTCTGGTGTTGTACGGGGTCGTGGGCGGCGGTGATCACTTACCATCAGGTGACCCGAACGAAAAATCCTTAAGCGAGAAAATGTAAATGACTCGAAACTCATGGTGAGCTCATCGCGTTTGCAGACGCTCATTCATCAGACTGATGAATAATTATAATGTAACATACAATATAACATGGTACTACTAGGATATATCTAGAAAATATTACAATTGAAGTCAGTAAAACTATTGATGTCAGAACTACTTCATGCGGTAAAAGATTTTAAAGAAGTGAACCAAAGCGAAGTGGAGCACGACGACGATATAACGAACACGGATGTTGAACTTTTAACAGAATATCACAGTTTAGTTGAATTCTTATTTTATATACGAATAATATTTATATAAACCTAGTACGAAATATTGCGTATTGTACGACGGAGCAACAAGCTCTTTGTCTTGCTAGCTTGCTGTCTAGAGCAAGGAAATTAAAATATTTCATTCCTTCAAGCAGCAACAGACGCCATGATGATCTCATACAACTTATTCTCATAATTCTTTGACATATTAATACTCACATAAAAGAAATATATTGTCGCCATACTTTAATAGGTCTTAAGTTAGCTTTATATTTTTGATAAAATATTTAAAACTTAATTCAAATAAAGGCGCAGGGGCACAACGTGTGTTGCAAAATTGACTGGTTGTGGATTCGATCCCCACTCGAGGAAATGAAATATTTATTGAAATTTACATTTTTATTTTTTTGTTCTCGTGTCCGCCACTCTGGTGTTGAGTTCCATCACTCAACACGCAATCCCCGAAATTGGCAAGTGGGGAACGGAGTGTCTATGCACAAGGTTCCCTCTTTCTATACCCTTCTATGTGCGGGATACAGCGTGAACCTGATTTATTTTTATTTCAAATAAACATTTAATAGAATAATATTGAAAATTTAAATTAAGCGTTCATTTCGTTGAACATAATAATTAGCGTGTCATTTGGCATATTGCTCTAAAATAATTAACTAGTAACACTAAATAGGTCAGAGGACCGCTTTTATAGCAATTTATGATTCGTTGTCAATTTATTTTAAAATTTTATGTTTCTTTTTTTTTCATTTTAATTATTTTAAAAACTTTATAAAAAAAAATTATATATATTTAATATATAACAAATTCCTTTTTCCCTCCCTTTTTCCCGAATGTTATGTTTGTTAAAGGGATGAATTTCCATTTCTTTGACACGCCTTACAGCCGAAATGGCTCGACGGTTTTTGATATATATAAGTTGTCGTTGATTTCGTCGGAACTGTGATAGTGACATAAGCTTACTATATATACTAAAGTATTATAATATGGTAAGTGATAGCTAGTGAAGACAGAATGCAAGTAATCTATGTAATGTGCTAAGATATTTAGTTTAATGTCTTATTTCGCACTTTTCAACTTTCATTTAGCTATTTTTTTAAAGCAATCAGTTTTTTTGTTTTTATTAGAATATTGTTATTTCTAAAGACGGCTTAATAAAACCTAACCTGACGTTTATTATTATTTATTGCTAATAAAGTAACATATTTTTTTTGTCAATTAATCTATATTGTCAGTATCAATTAAGTATTTTCTTCTTCAATGTATGCTTGATGTTGAATCCCAATACTTCTGTATAATTTATTTTCAATTTCATATTTTAGATCTTAAGATTTAGTTCTTAACTAGACATTAAATAATAAAATTCAGGTGGCTTATAAAGTCTTAAGGAACTTTTCTTCTTAGCTAACTCTGAAAAACAGCGCCTTAATAAAATTATGAACGTGAACTCTTAAGACTATAAATCAGAGATTTCGTAAAAAGCGAGCGCCTCTTGAAAATTTCTTAACCGCCATATTTTGTATATTTAAAAAGCTACGCTGATGTTTGGATGTTAGGCATTAGGCTGATGACAGCAAGGTAAATTTATAAAGATTCATCATATATTCGTTATGTTATGTTTTATATATCATTTATATTTATATATTATCAACTGTCTGAC
>JBAIZZ010000196.1:301042-340384 GCA_037355905.1 Heliconius aoede | reverse complement strand
TTGACGGAATAACCTTGATTTCTTTTATATCATAGAATTAAAATTGACATATTCAGACTTAAAATTGATGATTTAAATTCAGTTATAGAATAAATAAATAAGGTATGATGGAGTTTGTGATAACTATAAAAATATGCGTGAGGAAAAATTCGGCTGTCATACTTGCCCTTAATGTACTTTTGAAAAAAGTATTAAATCTGTAACACGTGAAAAAGTAGTGTTAGAGTTTTTGAACATAAAGTTAAAACACTTCCAATGACATTACTTGACAGAGTTACCTTGATTTCATTTATATCATAGAATTAAAATTATAAAATTTAAAAATTAAATTTTAAACTCAATTTGAGGCACAGAATAAACGGTTAATAACTATTACAACTTATTTATAATGTTAGCATCACTGTAGGGAGATTTGTAAAAAAATTGCGCCTGCTCAAAAATAATAGCCAAGAATTATCGTCTCGCAAGATCGTCTCGCAAGAGAGAATACTATTTATTAAATATATTTGTATTATAATAACTTTATTACGAGGTACTGCTTTCACTTGAAAAGTAATGTCTTTTAGTCTTTGATTTAACAATGGCGAATAATGTTCATTATTCAACAATTTTTTCATCCAAAAAAGTATGAGGTCTACGTGAGTATCAAGGAGTCTGGAAGAGTTTGTCATAATCATATTTCTGTGATTTTCAAATAAATCGTATTTACTGGGATCCATAATGATTTATTAATTTAACAATATATTTATTTTTGAATCTTCTTTTTTTATAAACATATATGTATTAATATATATAATAAATATATAATATATAATATAATAAATATATATGTATTTTTCTTATTATTATTTTAAAAACAATAGTTATTTTTAAATCCGAAATATATTAGTTATTATTACAATATTCGTTTGAAGTTGTTTTTTTTATATATGTATTAATTATGAGCTTATCGAGTATATTTTAAATATATCGACACTCGCAGTCAATCGATGCCGTGCTCAAACACAACTGATTGAAAGAAAGAGCACGCGCTATCGTCTTTACGAGGTGTAAAAGAGATGCGAAATGACAAACGGCTATCTTATCCGTGATAACTTTATCACGTGACAACTTTCACTATCAAAATAGCACTTTATTACTGAGGATTAAGGGCGTTTTTCTATTGCGTATTTACAACCTGAAGTCGGCCGTGATAATTTTCTTGTAGAACACTAAACGAAATCGAATAGTTAACTTTTTTTTTCATTTGGCTATTATTAAACAATTACAGCATATTTTCAAACATGTGAATATACTTTTGTGGCGCATTTTTTCCCAGGAATCGAATGCGCTTGTCCGATTTATTCTATCATTAATAGTTTTTAAATGGGGGCAGAAAATAGTTTTCGCGCCACTCCAAAAACCCGACTTTAAAGTATATAAGGAGTGCGCTATCGCGCTCCGTCTGCCATACTTGCCAGACGGAGCGCGATACCGCGCTCCTTGATACAAATGAGAGAGACATAAGTGAGAGAGAAAGAGAATGAGAGAAAGAGAGAGAGAGAATTATTGGATAAAACAGATAAAACAGTGGATTTCACTCAGCACGTTCTGTAAATAAGTAAAAAATAAGGCTCTAAATAGACTACAAATACTTCACAGCAACATACGAAAAAAACGCGTAATACGTAATTATAAAAAGACCAGACATCGTAGCACAGTGGGACCATATCCGTCGCGATCATTATTATGGTTTCGATCCACCCTTGAAAGTAAATAATTAAAAAAAATGAAGAACCACAAAAGTAAACATTGCATATAAACGTTATATAGCGTCACGTCGTGACTCGCTTCGTACGTGTCGTGTAACATGACAGGTAATTTGAATATTTTGATATTAATATATAACTACAATGATATAAAACCAAAAATGTACAGTAGCGGAACTGAATGCCTTTGCATCGACACCAGATTGAAGAAAAGAAAATATTAAATATTTCATATCCTCGAGAGGGAATCGAAGCCGCAACCTTCTAGAAACTACATTCTTTATTCCAAATCAACGCCCCACTTTCCATTGCCTTCTTTCTCCACCTTAAAGGCCAGCAACGCACCTGTAGCTCCTCTGGTGTTGCACCGGGTCGTAGGCGGCGGTAATCACTTACCATCAGGTGACCCGAACGAAAAATCCTTAAGCGAGAAAATGTAAATGACTCGAAACTCATGGTGAGCTCATCGCGTTTGCAGACGCTCATTCATCAGACTGATGAATAATTATAATGTAACATACAATATAACATGGTACTACTAGGATATATCTAGAAAATATTACAATTGAAGTCAGTAAAACTATTGATGTCAGAACTGCGGTATTCATGCGGTAAAAGATTTTAAAGAACTGAACCAAAGCGAAGTGGAAGCACGACGACGATATAACGAACACGGATGTTGAACTTTTAACAGAATATCACAGTTTAGTTTAGTTTATTCTTATTTTATATACGAATAAGATTTATATAAATTTTTAATTTTTTTAAATAGATTTTTTCTCTATCTTCATATATTAAAGACTGGCCCGGATTTTCGCTTCCACGAATTTTATAACTTCTTTTTTTTATCTATTTTTGTGCATTCTAACAAGAATAATTTCCTTTCATATTGCTTTTTTATCCTGCACATAGCATGGTAGGCAGAGAAACTTAAGTGTATATAGTATAGTCTATAGTATAGTATAGTAATATAGTATAGTATATAGTCTAGTTATCAAACTAAATATACCTAAATAATTCTTTCACTCTCAAGGAGATTAAAATATTTTATTCCTTCAAGTAGCAACAGACGCCATGATGATCTCTTACAACTTATTCCATAATTCCTTGACATATTAATACTCACATAAAAGAAATATTCTGTGGCCATACTTTAATATGTCTTAAGTTAGCTTTATATTTTTGATTAAAAATAAAGACGCAGGGGCACAAAGTGTGCTGCAAAATTGACTAGTTGTGAGTTCGATCCCCACTCGAGGAATAAAATAATTATTGAAATTTATATTTTTATTTTTTCGTTCTCGTGTCCGCCACTCTGCTGTTGAGTTCCATCACTCAACACGCAATCCCCGAAATTGGCAAGTGGGGAACGGAGTGTCTTAGCACCTCCCTCTTCCCATACCCTGCTATGTGCGGGATACAGCGTGAAGCTGATTTATTTTTATTTCTAATAAACATTTAATAGAATAATATTGAAAATTTAAATTAAGCGTTCATTTCGTTGAACATATTAATTAGCGTGTCATTTGGCATATTGCTCTAAAATAATTAACTAGTAACACTAAATAGGTCAGAGGACCGCTTTTATAGCAATTTATGATTCGTTGTCAATTCATTTTAAAATTTTATGTTTCTTTTTTTTCATTTTAATTATTTTAAAAATTTTAAGAAAAAAAATGTTATATATTTAATATATGACAAATTTCTTTTTCCCGACTGTGAGAGGAATGTTATGTTTGTAAAAGGGATGAATTTCCATTTCTTTGACACGCCTTACAGCCAAAATGGCTCGACGGTTTTTGATATACGATATAAGTATATCAAAAACCGTCGTATAAGTCGTCAGTAACCGTAAGCTCGTATAAGTTGTCGTTGATTTCGTAGGAACTTTGATAGTGAAATAAGCTTACTATAGTATTATAATATGGTAAGTGATAGCTAGTGAAGACAGAATGCAAGTAATCTATGTAATGTGCTAAGATATTTAGTTTAATTTCTTATTTCACACTTCAACGTTTTTTTTTTGTTGTTATTAGAATATTGTTATTTCTAATGATGGTTTAATGAAACCTGATCTAACGTTTATTATTATTTATTGCCAATAAACTAACATATTTTTTGTGTCAATTAATCTATATTGACAGTAGCATTTAAGTATTTTTTTCTTCAACGCCTGCTTGATGATGAATCCCAATACTTCTATATAATTTTTTTTTTCAATTTCATATTTTAGATCTTAAGATTTAGTTCTTAACTAGACATTAAATAATGAAATTCAGGTGGCTTATAAAGTCTTAAGGAACTTTTCTTCTTAGCTAACTCTGAAAAACACCGCCTTAATAAAATTATGAACGTGAACTCTTAAGACTATAAATCAGAGATTTCGTAAAAAGCGAGCGCCTCTTGAAAATTTCTTAACCGCCATATTTTGTATATTTAAAAGCTACGCTGATGTTTGGATGTTAGGCATTAGGCTGATGACAGCAAGGTAAATTTATAAAGATTCATCATATATTCGTTATGTTATGTTTTATATATCATTTATATTTATATATTATCAACTGTCTGACGCCGTCGTGGCGCAGTGGCTCATGGGTTTGACTGTAACGCGACGGTTGTGGGTTCGGTTCCCACTCGAGAAAGTGAAATATTTATTTATGCTTATATTTCGGTTAGAAGTTAGTTTCTTTTGTTCACTAAGTTCATTTCATGAATATTTCTAAATGTTATAGAAACAAAGTTAGTAAATTATATTTTTAGGTGAAATGGGTCGAGGAGCCTTGATCCATTCCTTAGTCCCAATTGAACTTTTTAGTAAAAATATACTCATTTAGGGAAATATTATTATAATATATTTTTTTTCATAAGTATATGAAATTTTATACTACTTTTTGGTTTACCTAATTTAAGAATTACAATCAAGAAGAGCATTAATCTGCATTGAGGTTCTGGTTACATTTGGTTATTATATTACTCTTAAATTTATATAAACAAATACGTCATCATATATATAAAAAAATACATTTGCACAAAATATTTTTTTTTCTAAATAAAATATGAACACCATTTTTATTGGGAATCTGTCGTGTCGTTCAATCTCAAGGGACGAGAGGAATCCGGATTTGTGGATCCGATACGAATCCGCGTAATCCACTGTCATGTCAAATTAATTGTTACTGTGTTACAATGATATTGTTGGTTTCTTATACAATTTATTTGAAATATATTCTTGCTTATACACATATGCTTGCCGTTCTATACACAATGTTTCGATAATTGGGCGAAAACTAAGGAACGAACTTTCGCTCTCCCCGAATTTCTACTAATGACTTTCGATCTTAGAAAAAAAAAAAACATTAACAAACGCTGATAAAAAAATATTGCTGCAAACTTTTAATTTTCAGCTCAATTTGCGATTTTTATGCAGTTTTATATCAATATTTATGAGCATGCAAATAACTTAGTTTTCGATATTCGAACTTCTGTATTTTAAGTTGTATCGTTTTGTGAAAGCTTACATGCCAGCTTTTAAAAGTTATACGGAGCTTGGCACCAGACTATTTTCCAATGCGGTTGTATTACTTGAAGTAACTGTTTTACCGACTTAAAAAAGGATGTCAGTTTGTTATATCTATGTACCTCAATTGTTGGAATTGGATAATATTTAAATATGATGGTGAATATCTACGCTGCCAAGAACTTGTCATGTCCATGAACAAATTTCTCGGAAACTAAAAGCCAAATATATAAGACAAGATATATAAGAAGAATCTTCTAAGAAGAAAACAATGCAAGTTTCATCAAAACGGCTTAGCAGTTTATGAGGTAAGGCAAGTCTTTATGAAATAATTAAAAAGAATATTCTAAGATCCCCCTGATGTTAATGATTATTGTGGTGTACACGTAAGCTATGTAAGCCATTTGAGCAATAATTAATTAAAGCGTTTTGTAATATAATTCAATTAGACAAATTTGTGGTTACGTACTGTGAGCTGTATTGTATTTTGAATACCACACGAATGTAAAATCAAGTGGATATTTTGATATAATTATTTTATAAGCAAATCAACGTAAAGTACTCTTTTTGCTTTAGGTAACTTAGTGTTAAGACACTTCGTTCTTTTAGTGTGTGCGTTTTGTTTGACAGAACTTAACGCTGCACTTTGTCTACTAGAGCGATGAAATAGGATTGCATCCACTACCATGCCATATGCTATTTTTTTATTATTTTTACAAAAATACTTCATACGTACCCTAAATAAGTCTACATACGTTTTAATGTACTGTTTAGAGTTTAATTTGTGATGTTTTCAATGCTTATTTGTTTTCAAATTTAGGAAATAGGAGTATTTCCTGAAATGTCGTTTTATGAGAGATTCCATCACGCGCTCGCTGTGACATTAATTCACAAAACACTTCCTGTTTAATAGTACAGTATGTAGATAGAATAGATGTAGTATGTGATATTATGATTTATGTTACCGTATTTCTGTTGATGGGTTTGGTTACACTTGTGATGGTAGTTGATTGAAACTGTATTTGATTTGCGACTGTAGAGGCGATAAGTTGTGGGTTCGATCCCCACTCGAAGGAAGTGAAATATTTATTCACGTTTACATTTCCATCTCTTCGCTCTGGTGTTGAGGTAAAGTGCGGCGTTGAGTTCTGCCCCTCAACACGCAATGCCTCCAGAATTCGGCAGAAAGTGGGGATCGGAGTGTCTCAACACGACTTTCCCTCTTGTGCCGCTGCGCGGCGACGTCCTCAATTTATTAAAACTAACTAATGTAAATTCTTTTCATCACGAAATTTAACTGCCACCAAATATTAGAGTTATGAAGCGTAGATGGCCATACAATAATATAAAGTTACCCAGTTGGTCTGTAGGTATTGACAGGATTTAAATAGTGGAACTTTACAGAGGTTAGTAGTAAACCACTTGTTTAAGCTTAAATAAAGTTTAAGTTTAAATTCTCTCTTTACAAATATGTGATTTCAAAATTAAATTAATCTGTTACACGTACACGTGTTCTGAAACGCTGAAAGTGTTAAAATCCGAGTGGCAATTTACGCCCGCTAGTACCGTGTGACGGTCATTCGGTGGACAGAGACGCGTGAATTTGAGTTTTAACTTAATATGTTTGCTTTTAACGTCTCTTGATTTTTTTATGTATAACAAGATTGTGTAAAATTCACGTACAGAAAGTGAAAGACAACAGTGTTACCTGGGGTAACACGATAGTAGTGAGTTAAATTTTCACGCTTTGGTAGACAAAAAGGTGGTGAGTTCCGCTACTCAACACCAAATGTTTTGAAATCTGAGTGAAAATTTGAAAAATTTGTATCTTAGCTCTAGGATCTTTTTGTCTAGCTTGCTATGCAGAAAAAATCAGAGTTGTATATCAAATTATGTCACGAAAAATTCACAAAATTTAAATCAACAAAAACTTAAAATTTTACGTAATATTTGACAAAAGTAAACATTAAAACCCAATTTAAAATATGCAACTCTAGGAAACCAGTATGAAATAAGAATAAAGGAAGGCTGTCGACAACCTTTTATTTTTCGTATACAGTTGAACACAAATTTTTTGGCTAATTTTCGATGTGTGTAATTTCGAGTGCAGACTCGCGTGAAATCACAATTAACATATAAATGTCCACTCGACCCGACATCGTCCCTTTTAGCGAAATTACAAAAGACAAGGTAACGAGGTCTTGCTATACGCGGTCTAAATTGTATGACGAAACTACATTAGTTTGATTGGAGTACCTTTTACTGTTTGCTGTAAAGTGAAATGGCGATTGCTTGACGCTAGCGGTGTTCTAACGTCATTAGAATATATAAGTGTATGTAAAGAGAATGTAATATATTTCGTGGGTCGAATGTTGAATCGGTTGATAAGAACAAAAAATATCTCGATGTTTCTGGAGTTTACCTGATGATTTGGTTGCTGTATTTCGCGCTGATGGCGTGTGAAAGTCTAATAATAAATCAATTTATTCTTCATATGTAATAGCTACTTAGATTTAGTTCTGCTAGCTATTTTTTTTTTTAACTTTATACTGTATCCCGCATCTGCGGGATACCCATAAGAGATCTGGGATCTTAATGTCAAGACAATATTGATAATTTAGAAGATTACTTATATAAATTAAGTGTGACATAATACAATTTAAATTATCTATCCACACCATAGCAAACTGTAGCTTGGTGGGGTCTCTGTTAGCTCTGTACGATGGAATTCATTAACGTGCCCTATAATCGCTATGGATACCCCATAGCCTGTTAAGCTTATCGGAAATGCTTCCCCTAATCAAACAAGTGAAGGGTTCTAACCCTTCGAAGAAATAATTTTAACCTTCGACTCAAGACGGCTGAGACAATATTTGGATGACCTTTAGATTTGGTTAATGACGAATAATTTATATATGAACAATGGACGTGTGTATACATTTTCTATATATTACGTTATCGCCTATAATTTTTCATGGGACAATTTTATGTTATTGTTGTTTTATATACAAATAAAAAGCAATAACAAAAATAAAGGTCCCCACTTTCAAATTAAACAGTATGCATCAGTACATCATACAGTCTCAACTAAATGTTAGACTATTAATCCTCCAAATTTCAGCTTTGCTAAAATGACGTAGGTCTGGGGGCCCTGGGAGCTCAGTCTACGAAGATAAATTTTGAAAATAATTAAAAAAAAAATAGATAATAATCTAATATACGAGCCAATAGAGTAACAAAAGTACAATTTCGCATACAATAGGCAGTAGATTGAGAAGGATTATCCGAAGACTCGATTGAATTTGAAATATCCGGTTGAGAGCTTCATTCCATTGCAAATTTAACGAATCTTTTAACCTCAATTGTTACTTTGGTTCTTTTTAACTCATGAAATTTCATTGATAATAGTATTATTTTTTGTTACATTAGAGAAAACATACAAATAGTTACGTAATTTACATAATTGATACCTGTCTGTACTTGTACTAATATGCGGAACGTGGGTGTGAATTATTTTACTTTTTTTCTGTTTTGAGACATAAATTGTAGTCTAAGTTCTAAAATCATAAGTTTTAATATTGCTATGATGTGCGGAAGGCTGCGTGTGGCTAAAAAGTCTTTTTAAGTTTCACGCTGTATTTCGCACGCAGCAGGGTAGGCAGAGGGAACCTAATTTAGCAGCTTAGACATTCGGTTCCCCACTTTATGCCGATTTCTGGAGACATTGCGTATTCAGTGGCAGATCTCAACGCCACCCTTTGCCTCGACCAGAGCGAAGAACGTAAATAAATATTTCACTTCCTCGAGTGTGGATCGAACCAACAACCGTCGCGTTACAGTTACACCCTTGCGCCGCTGCGCCACGACGGCCTCTTTTTGATATTATAAAAAGAAAGTTATATATATTAATTACGCTTATTTAAATTATAATACCTCCAGGTACTCTCTGCCTACCCTGCTGTGTTCAGGGTAACGCGTGAAGCAAAAAAAAAAAAAATTAGCAACCAGTTATTATTGTCATATAAAGTGATTTCTCACTAAATTACAGTATCACAATCACACAAAAAATGAATATAAGTAATGATAAATACAAGTAATGATAATGATAATGATAATTACAAACAAAAAACGTTAACATGTAAAAAAACGCTAAGCAGGTGTTTATGTTTTGGACGCATCGATCAACTTTTTACTGGCGGTCTTCGGCTGACGTGAAGAAAAATGGAAGTTCGACGTCATCTGTCTTGCAACAATGTAAAGGAAGACGTGGCTAATAGATTTACAAATTTTCTTGTGTATAGCAAAAAATTGCTTTTATTTAGATTTTTTTACTCGTATACGTATAAAAAATGTAAATCTAAAAGATACATAGTCTATGACTTTAAAAAGTATTTGAATCAGGTGTGTAGTGTAAACACGTGTTGCACGTTTAAAATACAAATTTGGAAAGAGATCCTTCATAAAATAAAGAACATACGAATAAATACGAAACTTGCAATAAAATATATACCTCCTATTAAATGTATGTATTATATAAATTACAACATTGAAAATTATAAATGACATATATTACTGGGCGGATGCCCCTCATCATAAAAATCAGACATAGGCTCAATAAGATGCGGGTAGGTTGACGTTCGAAACAAAAGTGACGTTCAACTTGGCCGCGCTGACCATCGACACGACGCTTCGCTAGACTGACAGTTGTCAATCTCGTTCCGACAGAAGGCGCTAGTAATGCACCGTCATATTAAATAAACTGTAAATATAAATAACAGTTCCCTACAGGATTAACTAATAAATTAAAAATATTATATTTAATAATTTTTGAAAAGGTAATTGCAATGTATACAGATAACACAGTTGTTGTTAGTATTGTTGTTTATCTTACATAATTATCTGTCATAGTTTCATTTTCATGATAGAGTAAAAGCAAATAAATTCGAATAACATTTTCAATATTCCTTTTCTTTCATTTGCTTAATCGAAAAAAAATATAGTTGCATTTAATATTTAGTTACAATGATTAAAAATATATGAGTATAATAAAATTGTAACTATGCTCTGTCTGTACATTCATGTAGCAGGATAGGCAGAGGGAGCGTAGTGTTAAAACACTCCGCTCACTACTTATGCTGAGTTCAGGACGTCCTGCTTGCACTACAGAATAAATTATTGTATAATACAAGCCGGGGAAGTCGCGATCGGATCGCTAGTAATAAATATTACGTAAAGAAAGCACGCTAACATTTTCCAAATTCTAAAACTTGTTAGAAGACAAGGGAAATCATCAAAAATTTCGACTTCATTTGCTGCATTGTTGGTTCATAAACTAGATAGATGTCTTTCGTACAAAGTTTCTATTCGCATTCAAAGTTTTATTACATTTACCGTCAAACCTCTAGAACAGAATTGCAATCATATTTTGTTAGTTTCAACTTTAATAACTATCGTCCTGCCTATATTCAGCCATGACTCTGTAATGCGATGGTTAATATTTATATATTCAAATCAAAGATATTTCGAGTCGTACCGAAATATGGATAGTATCTAATAAACGTTGCCATAAAATTAAATTACAAATTTCAAAACAGGGAAGGGAAAGTCACGTAAATTGTCGCTTAAAAAATATTACAATATTTGTATATAAAAAACGTATTGCAGGAACTACGTGGCTAATAATGCTAAAATTTAGGATCCTACGGAAGTGTAGGGTCTCCTAACCTAGTGTTGAAACACTTTGTTGCGTAAACCGTACCGCTAAAGTTCCAAAAGCAATTTTCAATACAGTATGTATTGAATGGCAGAACTCAAAGACGCGCGTCTTTAAAGTCTGAAGCCGTGCCTCTGAACCGTTTCACCATATATGTTTATATAATATAATATTATAATAAAAACATAAAAGATTCACATCTTTAAGAAACTTCTTCAAGTTAAGTACATATTACTGATGGGTCTGACCGAAAGCACGACGATTGTGGATTCGATTCTCACTCGGAGGAGATATTTTTTTTTAAACGAATATATTATGTTCAATATAAACATACCCTGAGTCATTTTATACTTATCGTGTGCATAATAAACTTTAGCTTTTTATATACGCCACAAAAACGCAATTTAGCCTGCTGCAGTCAGTTCAGTCCATTATATCTATTTTAAATGGATTATATTTGTTCTGAACCCGATTTTTCTAATATATCTTAAATATTACAATTATCCTACCCAGAAAACTCTTGTCCACGTTAATGTAGTCACAGGCAGAAAAAGCTATAAAATTATGTATTGTAAATCAAAATACGCTTGAATTTCCTAAAATTTCCCCAAAATTTTCAGAGATATCAAATAACACGGACGGTTAATTCAAGAACGTACCAATCTCGTTAGACCGTACGTAAGTTGATATCGAGGGTTACACGGTGCACGGCGTCAAATCTGTACCATTGTAGTGTAGGTACGATACTGTTTCCATTGCTGCTGTATTTTACAGATGTATGTCACCTTCTGTGCTTAGCTTGTGGGTTGTAATTATATTGGAATATTTTAACAACACTTACTTTTAAAAATTACAGATGAATGAATGAATAATTTTTTATATTATAAAATACTATTCTCATATTTTTGAGGACGTCGTAGCGCAGTGACACAAGGGTGTCGCGCGGCAGAAAGTGGGGAACGGAGTGTCTTAACACCGAGGTTCCCTCTGCCTACCCTGCTGTGTGCAGGTACAGCGTGAAGTTGAAATAAAAAAATGTTTGTGAGCACTTATAGAAATACAGAATCTGAAAAAAATCCATAATTATATAATAAGTTCCAATATTTATTTATTGATTTATGGCATTTCAAATGTGCCAGTTGAGTACAATTCATTTCGAAAATTTTCGTCACTCACTTCGTCGTCACTTTGTATGGAAAACACACGAAGGAAATGTACCGGTAAAAAAAAACTATACACAATTATAGAATACATATAAAATATATATTAGAAAAGAACGCAAGAGATATAAATGTCATAAATCATATACAAAGTGACATGAAGTCGAAAGAAACGACCTTGACGAGTTGATCTACCAGAAATATATTACTGTCAAGTGAACGTACAAGACCGTATATCTTTATTCATAGAAAGTTGTCAAGAACGCTAGGAACGGCGAGGGTTAACACAAAATCAGCTATAATTCACACAATTTTATTGTTTCAATACAATTTCAGCCTTGCTTTTATGAGTACGTTTTTACATTATTTACATCACAAACCTCTTGATTTTGAGTACAAACACCGTAAAAAGTTTCAAATTTTCCACTCGATCCATTATATTATGCTATTAGAAAATAATGATATCTATACTTTGGTATTTATTATAAAGAAGTGTGGAATAGACCGAGGCGGTCGTATAACTTCTTATAACAACGATCATAACATCCTTAAACGATTGTCTGTAGAGCTGCATTCGCTCTTCTCGTACTGTCATTGTTTTGTGAGTCCCAAACTATTGGCTAATTGCGTACATCGCGAAACCACTTCATCTTGAAGGAGGCTGAAGGCCATAGCAATTAGTATCAGTCCAAAAATTAAATAAACACAACACGCTACAATCTGTACATATTCACTCTTAGTACTTTCTGTGCTCTCTTTCACGATTGAGAAACCCGTCGGAACGAAATCACCAAAACCAATGGTGGCTAATGCGATAAAGCAAAAGTATGCTGCATCTAGAAAGCTCCAGCTCTCCCAGGCGGAAAATATGGCCGCCCCGATACAAATGTACGCCAGGAGCAAAAATAGAACGATTCCTACGGGTATGTGACAATGTTCTAAGCTGTTCTGATGTTGAACGCTAATCGTACTGCTGCTTGGTGCGGCGACAGATTTTACTTTGTGGTTCTCATCGTTCCAGATCAAAGGCACTCTTGTCGGTGTATCGTGAGGACATATTCTGTAAACATATATATTTTTTTAAATTTGATTATTAAGTTATTTATGATTCAAAATATTTATAATCTTGCCTACACGTCATAAATATTAAATATATATTTTTTTTCCGAATATAGAAATACTAGCTAGTAATGTTTTATCTTAATCGGTATTCAGTAGTTTTTGCGTGAAATTTGAACAAACTTTCTCCATCTTTATAAACCCCCAACGCTCTCATTTATAGACATTTTAAATTTAGTATTTTTTTGTTATTAAAGTACTTGTAATCAAATCATAAATAAATAAAAAAACCCACCCTTCGTCAGGATCTTCTGAATCTTCCAACTCTTCCTGACTTCTATTAAGATATATCTCCCCACACTCCTCAGCAATCAGCTGTTCTATGGCAGCTCCACGCGGCCGCTGTATTGTCCTCGCCCTTCCTCTGCCATGAACCGTGGCGTGGCATTTGGGCGCCATTCTTTTACGATCTAGTGTTTGCGTTTGAAGTGATGAGGATGCGTGTGCTTCTGATACTTTAAAAAAAAACATTTTTATTGGATATTTGACATTATAAACAGAGCTTACAATTTAATAACAATATTTAATAATAATTTTCTGGTAGTGACTTAAATTGATACTCTACATTTCAAAAATAAAACTACATTTAAAATATAAAATCTATCCCATAGCGGATACCGTTACAACCCAATTAATAATAATTAATCTATTCTTAGCGTTCTCATGTAAAATAGGGGAGGAGATGTAGGTAGACTATAAAAGCAGTGGATTTGTGTCAATTGGAGGCAGAAGAAGCTTATGTCAAGTATTGTTATTGGGTGATACATATCACTTATACATTTACGTAGAACCTCTATCCGAATTATATAGAAACGATATGTGTTTTCTTATTGTTTTTTTAAAACCGCTTCCGATTTCTAACACTATTTTAATCTTCGAAATTATCTTCAAATCCAAAATATTATTATTATTTTCAACGACCTGGACTTTTTCTTTAATAATTTTTCTATACCGAAAAGTTATCAACTTATAAACTTACCATCGCATAACGCACTGCGCTTTACTCGGCCTAGCGTAGCAGCACGAGGGCTGGTCGGCACTTTTTCAAAGACTTGGGAATACTGTCCCTTATCACCAGCTCTAGTCTTCACCGTGCCGGGTGACTTGTGAATTCTTGGTGGAAACGACGTGTATTGATTGTTTTCCGTTGGCTGCGGGAGAAGACGCTGTTGTTCGTGAAGTTGAAAGTGATTTTCAAGCTGAAAAGTGATAATTGATTAAAATTTGTGACTCGCCACCCAGAAGCACAAACGTGTGACTTTAATGCGACAGTTGTGTTGTCCATATAATTTGGTATACTAAGCCAACCGAAGAATATCTATAATAATGACTCATTAATATATAACGAGTATCATAACAGTTATAGATGTACTCCCCGAGGTGAGAAAACAATCAACAGCCAATATCCACCGCTATAGTGGATTACTGTAATGTATACGTGTGCTTAATCTTTCCTTTCTTTCGATATCCATAATATATTGCAATTATCCTTATTTACGGAAAAAGCCGCAAGTAAGTTCTTCACTTTCTTTATTAGCCTCATGCTGTATCCCGGACATGGCATGGTTGGCAGAGATCGGCAAATTTAATGTTAAGACACTCCGTTACCATTTAGACACTTGCGTTACCCATTTCCTATTTTAATATATTAAGACGTTAGATGAAATCTAACGCCGCACTTTATTAAATAAAAATTGATTGAAAATCAACAACCATCGTGTGCAGACAGATATTGACAATTGCGCTTTGTAAGCGATTTTTTTTATCGTATTGTCTGGCGACAACATTTTTTCAGGCTGTATGTTGCAGGGTAAGTATAAGGAGCTTAGTAAGAGAATTCAAGAACTAATGCCATGTTGTCTCTTATAACCATATCGAGGAAATTATAAAACTAGAAAATAAATCATTACCACTAATGGAAATCGAACCTACAATCATCGCGTTACTGTCTGAATTTTGTCACAAAGACCTTAGAAAATATAAAAAATATTTAAACATCCATACCTCCCCATCCTTCCTCCAAGTATTAGGCACTTTGTTCTTAGTCGCTCGTAGCCACGCCAATCTTGCGAGTCGAGCTAGTGAAGCGCCGAGGCCGGCTAAGCAGGCCAACGTGAGTGGCACTCCTGCAGCTGCATATGCAACTGTTGCAGCACGACCTGCTGCTGTTCTTGGTGAAACATTACCATATCCTGGAAACATATAAGAAATTAGGATTTCTAGTTGTATATTTATATATACATACGCTGAGTAAATATTGAGTTGGTCACCAATCGTGCCACGTCTTTGCAATGGCCAGAAAATGGAAAAGGTGGGTCCTTTTTTATAGAGCTAAGTGTGAAAAATGTGTGAAATAACAGAAAAAAGCGAAATCTTAGTCATATTCTTTTTTTACAAAAAATCTCGTTGAATTTTGCCAATGGGAAAACAATATCATTAAAATCATACTGTACATCAAAAAAGGACTTCAAAAGCTTCTTGGACAAATTGCGACTATTTAATTTAATACCTTCGGTGAGTGTTTTCAAGTTTCCAGATACTCTACAATTGTCATTACGACAATAACTTAGCTTTAAAGTAGATACAGTGAACAAAATGCTTTTAACTAAAATTGAAATTTGTACAGAAGCTATTTTAACTCACTAAGTCAAGAATAACAGTAAAACAGATCAAATCAAATTATTCTTAAAAAAATATGATTATTTATTATATAATTATGTACTATATCCCATTTATAGCGGGGTAGGAAACTTAAAGATAAGACATGACTTTCCCCACTTTCTGGCATACATTGCATATGAGATGGCGGAGCTCAACTCCGTGCATTGTCTTCTCACTAGTGTGAATTAAAACTACGATCGTAGCATTTACAGTGAGTAAGTAGCATTTAGAGTGATTTATCGCTATAACGACCAAAAAATATTTGACTCAAATAATATTACAAATGGGTACCATTATAAAGCTATAATATAATATTTATTATTGCACATGAAAACCTTCAGCTACAAATTAACCTTGCTTCCACGTTATTAATTACTTCAATTTTAATGAACACAAAACAACACAACTGACAATGATTGATCGTATTTACAAAAGCACGAATTTCAATTTATTTTATTCATTTTTTTAAGGAGAAACTTTATAACAATTACTATATAGAAGAAAATATTAAGTAATGTAACGACTTACAGTGATCGATGAGTATCTTAAACTTGATGCGAAAGTTCTTTCTTAAAACGTTTAGTGCTTAAATAGCTTAAAACACATTTTAAGCTTAAATGAAACACATCAACAGTACCTTATTATTTCTTTCAGTAAATTATTATTTCAATACATTAATAATTATTTTTAAATTTTAGATATAAAAATAATTAATATAGCTTTGTAGAGTACAAAATCCTGATTGTAATAGCGTAAGTAGATGTTTATTATTAAGACACTCAGTTTACCACTTTCCGCCCAGTTTTCGAGTAGTGTATGAAGTATCTTAATACTAGATTCCCTCTGTGTTACTGTGTAAACTCTTCTGTATTATTATTATATAATGATAAATCAATGTTTAGCAGTTCTATTGCTAATTTAATATGATTTTATAAATATAGAACTATTCAAAACAAGACAGTAACTATGATAGATTACTACAACACTTATGAATTCTAGCTTCCGAGTTTGGATAGGCAGAAGAAATTGGAAAGGAACTAATACAGCAAGGGTCATGGAGTCTCCTTTGATGAAACTACGAGCAAAGCCATCTTAATTGAGAATGGAATCCACAAACATCGGAATCCATAAACAAGAACAACGACACAAGAAACTTACCTATTGTAGTAATTAATGTAATACAATATATTAGTGCTCCAGAGAATGTCCATTTAGTTTCTATCAACTCAGCGGGTTGCACGTCGGACTGCCTCGCCGCAGCCACTATTGACGATTCGAATTTGCGTAATTGTTCGTGTACCAGTCTAGTCCAATTACGCTCGTATAGCACGTTCAGACGTTCTGAAATAAATATACTATTATTTAGATGTTTTTTGCTTTTATGCGTATATAGAATTAATAAAATTTAAATTATTTAATTCGGCAATAACCATGTTTAAATTGTCATATACATTATTAATAATATAAATATATTTTTAGACGAAAAAATCTAAGGGAAAATAATTTGTATTGACGAACTTGAGATCGAGCTGTGCCTTGGAATTCACGACCAACTCATATAAATATTATAACATTTCGTAACTCTATCGATTTGGCATAAAATACCTTATATAATATAAAAAAACATTACAGATGAATTTCTATAAAAACCAACATAAAATGAATTCTACCATTAAAATGAACTACCCAAAGAATAATTAACTATAGGAATCTGTGATAAGACATCTTAATGGACTATAATAACTTCGATGGACTTCGTTGGATTAATGTTAGCTATCAAGCTTGTTTGATTTAATCACAACTGAAAAGTCCCATTAAACTTTTGAGATTCTAAAGCCTTTCAGAGCACTTCCCTCAGGACCAGGGCTTCCTGTTTACCATATTGAAAATAGATATTATAGGTTATTATATAAATCTCAGGAATATTTTATCTTCATTTATTGATAGACAATATCGATCTTATTATCTACTTGTAATAGGAATTGTCGAAATGAAAAATTTAAATGTTTCATGGTCTGACTAAACAAAATACAGCGTTACATACCGTTAAACGCGTAATATTTCTGAGATTAAGAAAAAAGAAATATTATAAATAAATCTGCTAAAAATGAAGGTCTATTAAATATAAAACAATGCCAAAAATATATTTTTACACAATAGACTATTTCTTTTCCTCATTTATTTGAGTAAAAAAACGAATAGAATACAAACAATTACTTTAGATGGAATCCTTCGTACGTGAACGTGTAGATTCATTTCATTTGGGCTTGAAAAGGTGGGAGCTATGAGATCCCTTTGATCTTATTGACGTTAAATTTGTTGGATAATATTTGTACAGGACGATGTTTGAGTTGATTCATTGACGGGATCTTATTGTAGCACACTGCCTCGATTTGTAAAAGTGAGGAAAAAAATTCAAGGAGAAACAGGAAATGGAATTATTAATATCTTGTAAAAGCAGGATATACCTACTTGTATGGAAAAAAGTATAGCGGAGTTCGAGAAATATACTTACACTGTACAGAATCGCGATTTATTTTATTTAGCAATTAGATTAGATTTTTATTTAGCAATTTTTTTTTATTTATGCTATATTATTTTTGTATGTGTGTACGCAGAGAACACCTAGTATTAATATATTTGATTTCTAACGAATTGCCAAACATTGCATTGGAGTGGTGGAATTAAGCTCTGAAATTGGACAGACGACAATAAGACCTGGTACAACTAGAGCGAAGAAATGAAAAAAAAGCATTTTTAACAAGTTGGAATCTAGTCTACAACTGTCGCGTTCGGCAACATAGTGCCGCTATGCCGAGACGGTATATTTATTGTTGTTAAAAAAATATCCCTTCTTTTCAAAAGTGTTAAAAGGAATTACAAAGTTTTATACAAGCTTTCTAGACCGTTTCATTCTTATACTATTTTAAGAAATTGTTGCTATAAAGTTTAGGGTCCAATCAATACAATTTGGTCTTCTAAAATTATAATTTCTGTTACAAGCTTTGCTCAGTACTTGCAATCTGCATATATCTATTTATCACTTTCGTTTAATATTAAACAAAATAAATTTATTAACACGTTGCAACCATTATTACCTATAATGTCTAAAGAAAACACTTAAAAATAATATACAAACATCATATACATAAATAGCTTTTGTATGTGCTTAATATACATACATTCTGTATTATAAATATTGGCGAGGAGACCAATAAAGATTCGATCACAGAGTTTCACAGGGAAAAATTCACACGCTATCGGCACGGACGGGGTCCTATCTTGTCGTGTAACGGTCGATCTCAATTGGTTTCGTGATTCCGCATCCACCTACAAAACCTTCAGGGTAGAGGTGTAAAATCCTGAATGGGGTCAAAACGTGTCAATGTTAGATGCTAGATAAGTTTGGTGTTTTACAGTGTTAATAGTATGTTAAGTGTGTAAATATGTGTTTTTGACACTTTATTCTGTATGCTAAATTATGATTTTTAGATTTTTTATTTTTTTAAAGTTTACGCTGGAACCCGCAATTAGCTGGATAGGCAGAGGGAGTCTGAGAACGTAATATTTAGACACTTACGTTTCCCACTTCCGAATTGCCGAATTTCAAAGGTCACGCAATACCTTGTGGGTATTTTAATTTCTAATAAAATTTCTATATTCAGACCCATATCATTCATATGTAACTGCAATCATAGATGTCAGACAGTTATAACCATTGTGATGGTCGATCTTTATTCTTGGCAAGACGTATTAAAATGTTTTAACTTTATTATATTTAGATTCATTATATATTCGTTTGAGTACCTAGGGATAAAATGTATAAAGGTATGTAAATGTAAGGTTAAAAATGTATAATCATATTTTAAATTTTATAATGGTCAATTAAATTGGATGAGGCCAGATATGGCGCAGGGGCCTGACAGGTTGTGAGTTCGAATCCCATTCGAGGAAATGAAATATTCAAAATTTTATTTTTTCTTCACTTTGGTGACGTCGTTCGATTGTACTACCAACAAGATTTTTATAACAACCTAAGAATTGCTGATCAAGGCTTCCCACTATATTTCCCACATTTTCCACAGAGATCATAATTGTAATAATCAGATATACTGAACCATCACATAATTTTTCACCAATTCTTTTATTTTTCTCACACACCACAGAATTTATTTTCTTCTGTCCACATAAAATTTTTCATGAAAATTTTAGATATTTAAAAATACAACCTTAGGATTTTGCTTAATCGGACGCATTGATCGCTTTAAGTGCTGGTTCGATATTTTTATCGTGGATTCAGAAAGAGTGGAGCTATTCAGAATTAGCTTAAGCAATTAGAATATGTTACAGTTTTCATAAAATCGTAAATTTCATTTTAAAAATTAAGCTCCTAAGTCAATAAATCAGTAGATACGAACACTTATGCATGTTTTTGCTTCACTTTTAAATCAAATCGCCGCGTAATCAAGACCTATAGGTATTTTCCTGTAGACATACAATTGTGAACAAGAAGTCTGGACTTGCAGTACAAGAAAGTCAGGAAAATAGTAATTTATATTACAAATAAAAACTCTTACAAACTTATAATTGTAGTTTAATTGATATCAAACGAGTGCCCGCAAGCTTAAGTGTGTCAACTTTTATAATTTGCCGTTCACGTTTTCCTACAGTACAATATACATTATGTATAAATAAAAGCTCTAAACAATACAAATAATCTACCAGATAGGTATCCTGTATTGTTTAAAATATTATTCTGCACAGTTAATTTTATTTACTAGAGCATTCTCAAATTAAAAGCAATTACCTTTGTATCACCCTGCAAGTAGTTAATTTGGATTTTTTTTACGAGAGCTAGCGTAAATCTTGTAATCGCTGCAGACGGACGATGTATTCCTTTTATAGCTGAGAATAAAATGTTGAAGTATAAAATTGCTTTCACTGTACTCACAAAGATTTTAACTATATATTTATTTACATGTAAATAAAGTTAATATGATGATGTTAACAGCGAACGAAACAAAAAAAAAACTCTATTATATTTACAATGTAAGCATAAATAAACACCGGAAGTCGTAACAGGTGAACATTTGACCAAAGCAGAAATTTCGACTAAAAACCCTTCCATAGCAGTTGGAAAAAATTGGAAGCGTATAATAAACGTAACAAAACCTAAGGAAACGACGTAAATATAATGAACTGAGGTACCAACAACCGGCATTTAGTAAATTGTTTGTCATTTGTCGGTCACGCGACGCGCGGCTCCGTCTTCGTGCGATCAAACTTCGTTGAATGTTCCATCGAAAATATTAATAAAATATTTACTTTCTTATATATATATATATATATATATTATTTAGAATAATTTTAATTATTTTTGTCTCGTTTACCAAATAAATTCATGACATTGCATGACACAAAAATTACAGTCAGATGTCTCAACGCAAAAATTTGTAAGAGATTAGATAACGTAGTGGTATGTGTAGTCTACTACACGCATTGTTAAATGTAATTAAAAAAATAAAAACTTTTTGAAATGGGTTCTATGACCTAAAAATCTAAATGACAAGTTATCAAGTTTTCAATTAATAAATTAGGTGACAAATTGAAAACAAATAATTAATATTCGACACTTTCAATTTGGCAACAGCTATTATTTCGGGGATGAATGGATTCTGATAAAAATATTTTAAGCCGCATTTTTGTTTGTTATAAAGCATGTTTTAAGTAAAATATTTATATTATTATTACCTTTGTAGGTATTCCAAATTTTGAGAACTAATTGAAAGTGACAAACATAAATATACGGCTGAAATAATTTTTATACTTAAGACTATTGATAGAAGAAAAATGGACATCAAGTACTTGTTATGCCAGTAATAAAATTGAAATAATATATATAATAATAAATGATATATCTACATATTATATATAAATAAAGCTATAATAACTCGTAAGATATAAGAAAATTATTATAATATTCTAGAAGAATTGAAGAAATATTGCTTTGAAAATTCGAGTATAAACATGAAACTATTAATTTCGTTTTTTAGCCTTTTAGTAAGTAAAAAATATTGTTCTTTACTAAATGGAATAAAACTTGATGAGGCCAGTCGTGGCACAGGGGCACAAAGTGTGACTGTAAACCGATTGGTTGTGGGTTCGATCCCCACTTGAGAAATTAATTTTTTTAGTTAAATTTATATTTCCATTTGTTCGCTCTGGTGTGGAGGCAAAGGGTGTCGTTAAGTTGTGCCAATCAATACGCAATGCCTCCAGAATTCAGCACAAAGTGGGGAACGGAGTGTCTTGACACTAGGTTACCTCTGCCTACCCTACCGTGTGCGGGATACAGCGTGAAGCTGAACTTCAAAATTGTCATAAATATTCCTAGTATTAACATTTTTAAAGTGGTATTCTATACAAAAGGTTGCCTCAGCCTTTTCCCTGCTAAGCAGGGAAACACCTGCAACTGCAAACAAAAGATATGTTCCTAAAATAATTTATTACACATAGGTATGTAAATGAAAGGATTAAGAGAATCATAACACGATAATAAATGTTATTGTAAGGGCACCTGTATTGTCGTTAAGGGACGTTTTACCTGAAATGTATGAAACATTTAGGCATTATATTGTTTTATTAATAAGAAGAATTTTATTGTATAAAATGTTTATTTCTTTAGCTTTACGATGTATACTGCACATAACATAGTAAGTAGAGGAACCTGGGAACCTAGTGTTACGATACTTCAGTTCCCCATTATCTACTGAATTCGGAAAGCATTGCACATTCAGGGGTGGAACTCAACGTCGCGCTTTGCCTCGTTACCAGCGTGATGAAATACAAATATTAAATACTTCATTTTCTCGAGTGGAAAAGGAAGACACAACCTTTTGGCCCTATCCTAGTGCTAAGAAACGTCCTTCTCTGCTTTTCGCTCTTTTTTTAAAAATTGCATTTGTTTTGTTATTGTAACGAGGAAACAAAAATATTTATTTCCTTAGAGAGAATCGAACCCAAAACAGACGCGTTTAGAGTCTGAACGCTGAACTGCTAAACCGCAACGGCCTCGTAATAATTAAATATAAAATTATAAACTTTATTACCCATTTTAGTAATGTCAGTATTAAAACAGTCTGTACCTAGCCTGTATAATATGTATAGAACATTTATATTTACCGAGTGGCGTGACAACAGAAGTCGGTCAATACAAAGTATAACAAAAGAGTGTTGTGTATTCGTAGCAAAGTTTCAGTTCTACTCTACAATAGCATCACACGGACACAATTGAAAAGTTGAAACGTCTCATTGTATAGAATTCGCCGGCTTAATATTATATCTATGATTTAAATCTCTTTGAATCTCTTACTTGTTTCTTTTTCTTTTCAACGTCACGCTTTGTCTCGCTCGAAGCAAGGTTATCCAGAAACAACCCAGTGTCAAGAAACTTCCAAAATTAAAGATTTTGTGTGTTGCAAGTTTTCTGTCTAGCCAGAGTAAAAGTAATTCTCCCGAGTTAAAATCGAATTGCGTAATCGATTTTGTATTTCAGAATGGTTGTATTATTGTATTTCCATTTCCTCGCTGTCCGCCATTCAACATGGAATGCCTCGGGACTTCGGTGGAAAATGAGGAATATAAATGTCGTAGTGAGAACATAGTATCTTTAGACTACACTACAAAAACGCGAATATCAAACTTACAACAATCGCGCTTACAAGTAAACGATACTTCGCCGCGACGGCCTTTAAAACCGTCTAAAATTAATTATTTAAATGTATTAAAGCACTACAACCTACTTGTAAGAAAAAAATAACGTAATATTTAAATTTACACTTTTACATTTCCTCTGCAAGGTAAAGTGCATACATAAATTCAAATATGCCTCGAGCTGAGCGATATGCAACTCCAGTGATCGTTGCGGTTTTATTAACCCTCGATTCTCATACGTGCATATGTTGGAACTTTCAATGTTTTTGAAATGTGTTCAATATTTATTGCATTTGTTACGTTTATTATCGAAATTTCTTGCCTTTTCACGTTTATTTATTTAATTAAGTAACATTTTGAAATTTTTACTTTTAACATATTTTCTTAGTTCATCACTTAACACGCAGGGTAGGCAAAGAGAACTTAGTGTTAAGATACACCGTTCTTCACTTTCCACTTTTCTATTCATTTAAGTGGCGAAACTTCACACAATCAATCAATCAACTTTAAATTCAATTAAATATAATTAAATCATAAGCTCTAATTGAGCTTCACAATAAAATTAACCGTTATTACACTCGTCTATCACAAATGAAGTAGTTTACACGGCAACATGGGAATACTTTGGTTACTCGAGCTAAGCTCCGTTCTACTCAACTCATCGTCGTGATTTAGTGATTGAGCCTCTCATCTCTACAGCGGGCACGTTGACTAGCCTATATTATTTATTTTTATATAGAAAAAAATTAAACTTAAACGCCATTATGGCACATTAGAGAAGAATTTAGTTGAACATTGAGAATAGCGCATTTATGAAGAAATATCTTACTTTGTACGGCAAATACACAGCATTAAAGTTAATGCTGTGTATTTATCTCAAGGCTCAGGAATGTGACTGTAACGCGACGGTTGTGGGTTCGATTTCCACTCGGGGGAATCAAATGTCTTAACGCCAGGTTCTTTTCCTTGCCGGCTATATGCGGGATGAAGCGTGAAGCTAAAATAAAGTCAATTGACTTAAAAACGTCAGCAAATTGTCATTGGCTATTTTGTATAATAAAAAAGACATTTCCATACATTAAAATACATCCGTTCAATAGAAAAATAATCTACTAATTTCATTTGTACATAAAAAAACTAGACCAGGACTAAATTTTTCTCAAAAGAAATAAACCTACAGGTATTCGTAAAAGTAACAACGAATGGACTATAAACATATTGCATTCGTTACAGTAAATAAAAAAAAGCGAAGTAATAGTAAAAAGGCTAACTTTCAATTTACTAAGTAACAGGAACGTGACGAAAACCTTTCAGTGGATATAAACAGACAGTATGTATGCTGCTGAGGTATCCCCTTTCGACTTTTGTGCGATCGTAATAATTTATGTGATGTAGCATTAAATGAAAATGTTTTATATTACAAGCGATATGGCATGCGATTTTATGGTGCAATTCAAAGTGAAATATTCAATTATTTTTATCAATATGAAAGGAGACCGACTGGTAGCGGGACGCAGGCGTATGATTGTAAGCGCGACAGGTTGTGGAGTCAATTCCCACTTTAGGAAAATATTTAATATTTTTATTTCTTAGCTGTAGCGTCGAGCTTAACCACTTAATACGCAATGTATCCAGAAGTTGGCAGAGAGAGGCGAGCGGAGTGTCACTAGGATCTCTCTATCTACCTTGCTACATGCGGGACATAGCGTGAAGATGAAAAAATATAATAATAAATAAACCATATTTTAATATTAATAAGTTTATTGATAAGTTTATTGTAAATTATATCATGATAGCTGCATCTCCCGTTCGAGATCTGCGAGTGACATTTCAAATATCAACCTAACCCAGTTTCCATAAACCTTTCATATAGCGTTATATAAATATTTGTATATGTATTAATATTATTTGTGTAATATATACTGTTATTATTTATATAGTATATACTGTATGCTTTTTTGGGTTTTTTGCGACAGTAAAAGTAAATATTTTCTTAGGAACAACAAAGTATCTTAACTCTGTTGGTTGCTGAAGTCAACGCTGCTCTTTTTTCGCCAGAAATGTTAAAATAAGGATGAGCCGGGGTCGAACCTACTACCACCGCACTTACTATTAGAACTTTACAATTGGAAATGAACAATTTAATTTTATTTTTTATATTTCATCAAAATAACACATTTTTCTGTTCAGATATTTCAATACTGTACCTACTATTCATCTGCTGACTTGAGCGTCAATTGTTCCGAACGTCAATGGCATTGCATTGTAATCTTGATAGTCCGCCGCCGCTGCCCTGGATACGCGTTAATGTATTGTTTACGATGGAAAACCATCGAGAGGACAAGACAATAGCTTAGACAGCTTCCTGGCGCAAATGAGTCGGTAACTTATTCTCTTTAGATTGGCAGCTAATGGAAATGAATAGGTCTACTTCTCTTTTCTTTCTATTTTTTTTATGTTTGCAAAAATATCTAGTGATGAAAGACTTTGTTCACCATTTGTCTGGACTTTTAGGGACATTTATTGGCTATTAAAAAAAGTCCTGCGTCGTGCGAAAATGGTCGTACGAAAAAAAGTGCTAAGTTTCTTACGTCGGTTTTTGGTTCTTCTCAGCTTAACATAAATATTTTATTAAATTGGCTGAAGCTTAGATTCTACAGTAAATATAGTATGTCGTCTAAAATAATAATGTTATTAGAACCCGAATTTTTTTCAGGTAAATATATAATTGTGTATCTTTAGCGGACGAATCCGTGAGCGGTTCGCTAATCCGATTACAATTTAACGTGCGGCGTTGGGTTACGTTAGACTCTATCATAATATGCAGAAAAAAACCGCAGCCTTACATTAAGACAAAAGTAAAATCCATTAGACTTCGCATTGAAGATTCCAAGCAGCCAGTGCTGTCTTGACACTACGTTCTAAAAGTCAAACGATAGATACATATGTTATATACGGGCTAAGATTTTTCAGCAAACTATAGAAAGACAATTTTGTAGCTATTTCAAAGAGTTTTCATGGAGTTCTCTTTTGTGAGTTCATTCATAAAAAAAGCAATTTACTTTAATAAAAGATGATCTATCAGAATGTTTGTCTTTAAAAGCGCTGTCTATTGATCGTTTATTTACATTTCTTTAAATAGATGCTTCACAAAGACTACTAACACTTTAATATGGCGCAAGTATTGCCGCGATCTAAGTATAATCTCCATATTCAATCTTATTAAAATTATATTTATAACGTATAAAATTGATATGCCATCGAAGCAAGCCACTCGAGACATACAAATATTCAAACAACGTTAATGCAAAACGACGTGTCGATGGTTCGGTCACAATTTCCAATTTCATTTGTTAGGCAACTCCGCACTTGAATTTCAAATATCAGTGGAGTCTTGAAAAAGAATCAAAATACAGATTTATATTATTACTCTATTATTTCGTATCGAGCCAATCATATCTAAGCTTAGACTAGAATATATACTGCAACATATATTGGTAAGTAGATACAGGTTCTTCAACCAGATTGGAAAAAAAATATTTTATTTGTGTGTTAGGTTATGGCCTTGTTATTGAGAATATATACCAGATCTCTTCTTTTTCATATATATATTTCTGATAATGAAAATTAATATATTAAACTGACATATAAAATCTCGAAATATGAAATCTATCAGTGGAAGTGTCCAGTCCCATTTTCAGATCCTCATCAGCGACAGATGAACAAGAATATGTCAATATAAGCCTAACGA
Organism: Heliconius aoede; assembly: GCA_037355905.1. Lineage (NCBI taxonomy): Eukaryota > Metazoa > Arthropoda > Insecta > Lepidoptera > Nymphalidae > Heliconius > Heliconius aoede. Next base: position 313,002 of record JBAIZZ010000196.1, on the reverse strand, counting down.
ACTCCGTCCTTCATCTCTAACTTTCGACCTCTTCTTCTCTTCATTAAAATTCATGGCTTTATTAAAGAACTTTATAAACGAAATAAGAATAGACATTTCCTAATATAAAACGACTACAAAAACCTAAATATTTTAAATAGAAACATAATTACCAATAGAATAACCTTATTAATTATAAAATGACAGGTGGAGTTCCAAGCTCCAAATGCTAAATGTATTAATATAGTATAATTATTTCACGTGAACTTAAAATTGCTGTATTTTTTGAAATATGCTTCCATAAATCATGCGGTTGTTAGATAATAATCTAATTTATTGCGCCATAAACTTCTAACAGGTTAAAATTTCATTTGGCTTGGAATATAAAATGTGAAATTAGAGAAAAAAATTAAAACGCAGGTGAGACACGTTTTACTGAAAGTGAATGATATGAGTTGGAATTTTAAATGTCGAGTACATCAACAAGAATCAAACCCACAACCGTCACGTTTACAGTCGCACGCTGGTGTCACAGCGCAATAACGTACTTTAAGTATAATACTGTTTAATATAAGTTATGAAACTACCGTGACGCAGTGAGTTATATTTGCATTTGGAATGTGGTCCCTTGTCTTAGTCAGATATAGGGCAGCTATGATTGCTATACTTGCTTTAGATATTATTCTTCTCTATATTCTAAACTCTTTGAAGAAAAAAATTTGTTTTTCTTAAGTTTTTTAAATATACTTAAATAATAATCTCGTAAAATTAGAAGAGGTATTATAGTTTTTTTGACTAGAACATTAATCTTATGAAGAGGTAAATTAATATGCCACTCGGCATGTCTAAATGCCATAGCGACGGTCGCCTTAACAAGACAGCAGGATAAATCACATGAATTTATCCCTGGATTTATGCTTATTTTTCATACTCAAAGAAGTACATTGATTAATTATTCGCAACATTATTTGGAAAAACTGATATCTTTTAGTGTTTCGTCTATTTACTTTGTTTTAGCTTCACCTGTGTCTGTTCATCAATCTATTCAATATAAAGTCTTGTAATATTATGTATATTCTTCTGGTTTTATAACGACAATACAATATTTTCACCACCAGCAAGCGACGGTAAAAGCGTTCCAACCGTGGTGGTGGTAAAACCGCGTGGTAAAACCACAACAAAACCATGAAACTTTGAATATTTTTTTGCTCCTTGATATTTCTTTTAAATGTGTGAGATAAAGCATAACGCTGTATAGATATATAATACTAAAATTTTATACATTCTACAGAGAAACTTTACAAAGTTATTCGGAACTTTCACAAAAATTACACTCTATACACTTGTAAATACGGAAAATCGAATAAAACTTCCCAAATTCAACATTGTTCCCGAACAAAAACGGTTCGTTAAAATAAAATTAGCCGCATCGCTCGCAAATAGTATGGCAGAGTGAATATTATAATTTCATAAGGGACAACCGGCAATCATTTTGATAATTGAGAATTTATTCATGTATAATAATAATGATGAATATTTTTAACTACATATTTATATTATTATAAAGATATATTGAAAAATATATATGGTACTTTTTTATATCTTATAAAACTCTTTCGTTACGGAATGACTGACCAAATACGCGTAGACGAAGCTTAAATGTGGCATTGGGGTAGTTTTAGTTAAGGACCGTATGCGAGCAATTTATTATAGAACAGAAAATAAGGAGATTTACTGGGAAACGTGCTCTAAAGAATACATTTTAAATTTTTTTTTTATATATTACTAAATTTCATATCTACAAAAAGTTACATGGATTAAGTTATAAGGACTAAATTTATAACGTATACAGCAAATCCATCATACAAGGACTTAAGTGAAGAATGGATTATAAAATGTATATAGGGATCTTTCTAACTCTGCAAGTAAGATGTACGAAATTATAACAAGAAATCTATAAAGGTGTTTGAAGTAATCGTAACAGATTATTTTCTAATTTAAACTTTGATAACAATTTCATATGAAAAACAAGTTTAAATTTTCAATTTACGACACTTATCTTCTACGAGAATAAGAGAAAGTTATACAGTGCGAAATTAAAAAATATATAATATAAGAAATAGTATTAAACCAATCAATATGTTTTATAGATTAGACACCCGGGTAGTACAGATATATTTTTTATTTTAGCTTTACACTGTATACCGCATAAAACAGGGTAAGCAGAGCGAGCCTAGTGTTAATACAAACTATGCCCACTGTCCACCAAATTTTTGAGACATTGCGTATTGACTGAGAAATTCAACTACGCTCGTTGCCTGGTTACCAGAGGTAGAAAAATAAATAATTAATAAATAATAGTTCATTCCCCCAAGTAGGGATCGAACCCACAACTATCTCGTTTACAGTCATACGTTCATGCCACTGCGCAACGACCTCCGCTTCCGCGGATAGTACAAACAAACATATAAAATAATCTAAGCCAAGCAATCTCATATTACGTTACCCATAACATGACAGCAGATTGCATCGGCAGGCTACAACTAATGTCAATCCTTGTTTGATCAGCAAGCAGTTAAATTAAGATTCGATTGAAACGTAATGCGGTCGACGTAGAGCCACATACGTTAATTGGATTTTAAGAAAGGCCTGCCTTAACCATTTTGACGCCATCTTGTGCCTTTTAATTGCCTAGAATAAAACAATACTATCAAGAAGACGAATATTCGTTTTATCTCTCTAAAATATGTTATTTTGCGAGTTTTGGCGTAAATTTATTAAATTCAAATTCCTCCCACGTTACCAGAGCAGATGTTTTATATCCTCGAGAGGAAAATGAATCCTGTCCTGCCGCGTTTACAGTCGCAAGCTTGTGCTCCTGGTCCACCACTAGCTCCAATCATAGTCATAAAAAAATGTATTCACTGGTTCTCATTGTAAAATATATTATAATATTCTGATATAATTGCGTTGAATTGACAGCTTTTGAAAGGCATCGCTACCACTTTCCGTCACTTCACTCGTTGACAGATGAAATGCACGTATGATTCACAAAGGAATGAAAAAGTAATTGTATTCGAACAGCCACTTTTATGTGACAAATGTACAAAATATTATTGTTTTATTAATATATATTTCTCGATGTTCTTTTCATTTTGGCTTTTAGGTATAATTTTATAATTATTTTCCAAACGATATGTATAAAAGAGAAAATAGAAAATGAAATACTTTTTCTTATTGACTTCTCAAAGTATGAAAGCTACACGAAGAAAATAATACGATGTTGTTTTTTTTTTGTAATGGCGCGATGTGTTAATAGAGTCAGAGTGGTACGGTATGTAAGGATTCCGGTAATGCCGCTCACGCCTCCATCATAATATTTAAATTTTGCTTTTAATACAATAGACGAGTTTATGAAAAAAAAATGTGAGCATTCTCTGGCTTAAGAATGCTTATGCTTAATGCTTGAAATTTTTGAGACTTTGCAAACTTTGTTTCATATTTGAAGCTTAATTTTTTTTTTAATATTTGTTTTGTTAATGACATTTGCAGACACAAGTACGAAGAATAAAAATAAACAAACAATCCAGTGCTAATTTTTGGCTCGACAATATTCGAGACGTTTTGACCGTGTAACTCAATGGTGGATATTTATTAATTAATCTGAATTACTTTCGTAAAAGCGTTACTCTATAAGAACTTATACTGATATAACTTTTTGCAGTCAAAAATCCATAATATAGGAACAGCATTCTATACCTTTGTAATACATTATACAACTAGAAATAATATATCGAAAGCGACTTTCGTGTTTTCGCCAAATTTACGTTTAATACAATGTACTATTTTAGTCCAGCACATACGGCGTACGGACTATATTCCACACTCATTCCTAAATGCCAACTATACGCGACCTCATTTCACGATGCCAATAAACGCTGATCGTTTCTATAATTCATACGCGCCTTTCAACTTATTTAAGCATACTCTTAGTTACGTACGTTTTGAATAACCTAACCAAATTAATGATTATAGTTATTTATCTTTTTTATTTTAAAATAAATTAAATATATATTATACGGATACAGCATATATAAGTTAAGCGTGTTCCGTATCCGTATACAGTGAATTCTAAAAAAGTCTTAAGACACTTCGTTCTCCACTTTCTTAACTCAACGCGCCTTAACTTGATATAGGAGCGCAGAAGTGAAAATAATTTTTAACCCCATGTAGATATAAACCTATAACCATCATGTGTATAGACGCAGTCACCATCGTTAAACATTAAAATAATTTAGGCATTCATCATAGGTATATCGATACCAGCTACTATTCCTAATATGACGGCGAAACCGGTGTTTAATCGGTCAAATCATGCATTTTGGATGATTGAGCGATTTGATTTCATAGAAATACATAATGGTTTGGTAGAATTAAAGCAGCTTGTTTGAAAAACATATAAGCTATAAACACGTAGTTCAAATTATTATTATTTTTTTTAATCAACACTTCAAGCCATTGAGCTCATTGGTGTGTCATTAGAGATTCTAATGTCATAGCAATGGGCGAATACGTTATTTCTTGCTATTTATTTATATGGTTTAATTTTAATCTGCAAAAATATATCTTTCAAAATTAAGATTGATTCATTTATTTATTCATTCATATATATTGATAGAGGCCTCGTAGCGCAGTAGCGCAGCATCTTACCAAAAAGTTAAACAATAAAAAATGTAAAATTATAAGTCATGACGTAGTAAAATAAAAATATGGAAAAATAATACGTTCTATTTAACAAAAATAAAGTCGTGTTCATTCTCCATCACAGCACAGCATTCTCCATCTTCCGCCCTAAAAATTTAGTAAAGTATACAACACGTACCATTCGACCACTTAAAATTCAATTTCGTAACTTTACGATTCAATTACAATAGTTAGTACATCTGGTTGAAAAGCTTAGAAAAATAAAAAAGAAACATAAAACGCAAGCTTGATTAATTTTTCCTCGAACTGACACACTTTCGAGAGCTCGATCTCATTGTGCTCACTCTGGTTACGTCGCGTCCATGTGAAACGAATCCACAGTACGGATGGTGAGTCGTGGTCGACTTAAATTAGGTTTTTTGACTATTACTTTTTTACTTGGGAAGCAAATAAACAAAAGTAAAAACAATTCTAAAAATGAAAAACAATGCTAAATTGCACAGCGATCAACGACTAATTTCAGAGCGGCCAAGACTCATCGACGGCATTGTACTTATTATACATACAATAATGAAAAATACGTGATTTTTACGTACAACGTACAACTTTTAATTAAAAAAGTAACAAATTTTATTAATTATTATAATTACATAAGGTTTCAGACTTTACAGTGAGTCTGACATTTGAAGGTAAATTAAATGTTATATCATATTATTTATATCAGCTCTGAGGTTTTTGAGTTTCAAGCAAAAGTTGATACTTCCAATCCCATTTTGAATTTTATATATTTACATTTTTTTTTATTTGCTTGGACGACCGACATCGTTCTATCTATATAAACCTACTAGCATGGTGTCAATACAGTCCGTTCCCATTAAGACACTTTAGTTTCCCGGAATTCTGGAGCCATTGCGTGTTGAGCGTGTGAATTTGCCTCATACCCATTAGATATTTCATTTTTCCCGAGTAAAAGACAGACAGCAAAGTGTCTTATAATGGTTCCTTTTTTTATTATAAGGTACGGAACCCTAAAAGTAGAAAATTTTTGCAAATCAACAGTTCTAGAGATATCTATACTCCTGATCCAATTTTCACAATACTTTCACTGAAAGATGCATTTAATCCCTAATTTCCAGTAAAATACCGTTTATTCGTGTACCTAAAGAGTTTTCAAATATTTTTCTCCTTTTTTTGCTATTAAAGATAAATAAGCACAAACAATGTCGCGGTCGGTATGCTAACTTATGATATTGAGCAAATACGAACTAAATTGATGTCACATATACAAATCACCAAGCGTTGCGTATATTAAATTCCATGAATACCTCGCACTGTATGTACTGAAATACAAATGTCTTTCTTAAAAATTAATTATAATTTTTAAAAACGATATAGTGGTACAAATGAAAAGTGCTGGAATTTATAGACGACGATGAGTTTGACTCCATGCAGAGGGACGCTTTATTAATTTTATTTTTTACGTTTATATATTCTAGTAAAGACGAGCATGGTATTAAGATCTAGAACTAATTTGTACTCTTTTATTGTAACTCTTTCTCTGTATAGACTCTCTCTCTCTCTTTTATTGTAACTCTTTATCTGTATAGGTATACGAATTGTTCGTAAATGAAAAAAATAATTAAAAATAAAATTAAATCAGTCTACGTCGCTAGTAATATTTGAGAGCAATTTCAAATTTCAGCAGTAAACAAAATTAGATTAAGCGCGAGTGAACGAAAGCCACTGGCAAATTTCTATTTTTCCGGAAATCGTGTTTCCCGTCAGGCTCTTACCTTTTTACTTTTCTTTACTTGTTTTCACGAGATATCTTTTGTTTTTAGACTTGTAATTCATTCACTGTGTATATAAATAAAATTAGAGCTACAGTTTATATTTATAAATGCGTTTATTATATATAGGTTCGTTTACCTGCTTGTAGATATAATCAATGTGCGGGCAGTCATTTCGTATTAATTATGATAAAACATTGTATTAAGGCTATATAGTATCTCGCTCATAGCCTCGAATTTATTTAGTTTTGTATGCAGCAAACGAAGAAAAATTGCAATTATAAAATAACCATAGATTTGAGGGTTGACCGGAACATTAAGTTTTCTTTGCTCTGCTTACTATGCTATATACGAGATAAAGCGTGAGGCTGATTTTACATACACACATAATTTAACTTACATCATTTGCTGTTCATGTTAACACATTTTGTTTTTTTCAATGATATTTTTAACATAATATTATGTTACATGAAGCAATGTACATTGAATAATTATCACCTATCGTTATATTAAAGAAAATAACTACCCACATTATACCTTTGAAATTTTAACCCGAAAGCCAATTTATAAAGTCACGAGCCGTTAAAGTAATTGGATGCTGTTGAGTAAACAGTGTGGTTTTAAAAATATAACTGAGTAATTTATTAGGAGAAATCACGCGACGCCAGTAGGTTCGTAATATCTGTCGTGTGAGTCTAGGAATATTTTATATGAATTAATTATAAGCATTAATTCGATACAAAATTAACTTTTGTTAATTAGTATTAGTATTTAGAAAGGCTGGGTGGGGCTTTGCATCTTTATAGGGCAGTAAAGATATTGAGAAACATAAAAAAACACGTATTGAGATTATTGTATAAATATTATTATAATTTGTAAAAAAATCTAGTAATTAATATATTATATATAAATAAACGTATACATTGAAATTATATATTTATAGTTAAATATATTTAAAGTTATTATTATTATATCTTTTTTCTAAATAAATATACAAATACTTATTTAGAAAAAAATATCAGGAAATCATGGGGCCGTAGGTCTGAGATAAAGGGTTTTGACAGACAAACAGACGAAATGACGGACGCACAGCAGAGTGATGTTATATGTGTTCCATATTTCCTTAAAAACTACGTAATCAATCAAAAATGTGATAACAAAAGTAATAATATAAAAAATTTCAGACTTTAAACTAAATAACGTAATGTTGTACAACTCAAAGTTTTTTAACATTTCAAAGATACAATTAACATTACTTTACCGCTTCTCGTCTCGTCGAGAAAAAATTCCACGTGGAAAAATGAAGGTGCAGAATTCGCTCGCTACGTAGTACGTACGGCTGAGTGTAATTCATTTCGCTATAGAAACACAGGAAAATGTGAAAGTTTAAATAAAAATATCATTCTAGTTGTCTCTAGTATAAATATATTTTATATAATATGGAAGAATACTTCGTTTGAAACTTGGCTATTACAAGCTTCTATTACTAATTAATCATCATTTTTTATGATCATTAAATAAATATTATTATTTTCATCTTTTGAACCCCGCATATAGAAGCCGCCAGAAGACACGTAATGTTAAGACACTCCGTCCACTTCCCGCCTAATAAGCTAATAGGCTTCAATTTTCGTAAAGATTTTTTACAACTTAACTATAATATAAAAATAAATTTAAACGAGCAAAATTTAAGTAATATACCTACATACTGTTCATTATATTTTTCTAATAATTTTATGATGTTGCTACAATATTTAAAATGCAAAACAATAATATTGAAAACAAATTTTAAGATCAAAAAATTGATAACCGCAAGTCCTGCCAACTGGCACTTAAAGCTCTACTTTAGCTGTACTTTCATTCGTTAGTACGTAGTTAATTTATTCATAATTTGTTGAACGATAAATGAGATCTATATCGAGCGAGCTACGTGACAAAATGTTATATCGCGCTTTCAAAGAAATTTTGATTACATCAGACCATCATTTAAATGAAAATGACCAAAACTTAAGATTATTTCTAAGAAATTACATTTACATTTTATTTAACAAGTGAACGAGCATACTATTACTATTTAGAGCGAATCATTCGACCTCAAGAAAACAGAAAATTAAATCGTTTTACATGTGTAGAAATATAATTACTTTTATTAATGATGTTAAAGTTTTATTTTAGCTTCACCTTTAGCTGAACCTAGTATTGATACATGCCATACCTCGTTGTGTGTTGAGCGGCGGAACACAACGCCAAACCTTAAATAATATATTTCATTTCCGAGTGGGGATCGAACCCACATCCAATCGCGTTTATAGACGAACACTTATTCAAAACGCATTTTTTTGTCAATATTATCGAACTTGAATACCTAAAATTATTCACATCGCTTGATCACAACAGAGAAACAAAAATATTTTAATTCTGAATCTAGTCTAGATAAGAATCGAATCCAAAACCATCGCGTGAATTAATACATAAAAGCTTTTTTAACTGTACTACAATGAAATTCTACTTAAATAATTAAATGGTCCATAGAAAGTAAAACTCAATGACTTCGATTTTTACTTTCACAAAACGTTCACAATTTGCTTAATATACATTTGCAAGTCATTCTACTGTCCTCGTAAGAAATAAAAAAAATAACCTACTTAAGTGTAATGGATATGTTCGTATAAGGAAGAAAAGAGGTGGAAATGTGGGTATGGCTGTGAGACTGATATTTCGGGTGGTAGGCAGAGGGAACCTGGCAGTTCTCCGCCGAATTATTATGGCAGTGCGTGTTAAATGGCGGAACTCAACGTCGCGCTTTGCCCTGTTATTAGAGCAAGAAAATGAAAATAAAAAATATATGATTACTCTAAGTAGAAATTAACCCCACATCCTGTCTCTTTTACGCGGACGCTTGTGCCGTAAATGCTATAAAATAGAACAAAAAGAAGTTGTTATTTTATAGTTACATTTAATTGAAAAACTTTACGTCGAAGAAACAAGGTATTGAAATGAAAATTACCTGTATTATGTATAAATTTATGTTATAATAATTAATACACACAATATTGAACATCTTGTATAATATCTACTGTTCACTTTGGTATGCACATAGATTATTCTATTATTGATATAATAATATATCAATCCCCTTGAATATATTATTCAAATTCAAAATCACGCTGTATTTGAAGGGTGTGTAAGTGTGTAATAATACAACTTGATTTCTATAACTTCAGTGGAAACTTCAGTGTTATTAATATTGCAATATGAGACTATACTGTGTTTAATTATAAACACGGTGATCGTGGCTTCGATTCTCGCTCTGGGGAATGATAAATTTATTTACATTACAACGTTGTGTTTTGTCATTTAATGATGTCTTGTCTATGGCGTCATGTCTTATGTCTCGAGCTCTAACGGAAAGTAGAGTTTATCTAGACATTAGGGTACTTTGCTCTACCTACAAAAAAAAACTAGGTATATATAATAATATACAGTAAGTCACATTTGCTTTGCAGCTTAGCTAAATACCGCTGGGATTTAGCGGAGAATAGAGTCATTCCTTTTTATATCTTCAATAAATTAAATGAGAACAGTGTAACTATTTCATCTCTTCCTTTTTCTTTACAATGACTAGACTATAAGTGCGATGATAAGGGTCTAAAACGTCGTAACTTTCCTCCAGCCTATATTGGACTTGTTAAGAAAACAATTAATTAATGACATTGTAAAAAGCTTACATGAAACTTTCAATGAAAAACCGATAATAGTTCAAGAAAGCATTACAAAGTAAAAAAATATTTTCCTTTGTTGAACGTCTTAATATATACATGCTTACAAAATGTGTTTTGTATATGTTTAAAAGAAAGAATAAAAATAACATATATTTTTTTGAATATTTTTTTTAAGCATAAGACTATAAAAAAAAATTATAGTGTGTTATGTTAGCGTTCGGTATCACATAATTATATTCATTAATATATCATATATGGTTATTATTATTTTATTTTATTATTGATTTTATGAGTCTTCTTTGCAAAATTTGATGGCAGATTATGATACTTAATGACACAAAAACATAATTAACTATCTGCCTTAATTTAATAAAATATAATATAATAATATTGAATTCCTGTAATAAAAATTCTATTACTTTTATTTATAGTTCAAAAAATGTAAAATATAAAAATAGAAATTTAATTATATAATTAGAAAAATAACATATGTTCATTATTGAACGTATATAATCGAGATTAAGTAAAGAAACATTAACATTACATAATCATAATTAAACTTAAAACCTAGCTAGTTCGTAAACTTTTTTATATTATATACGATTTTCTCCCACCTCAACATCAAAAGTCATTAAATTGATAACTTTGTAAGAGTCACGCCAATGAAAGTTTTGCGCGATGAAATTTTTTTTGATTAGGTGAAATGCAATAAAAAAGTTCGCCAACTCCGGCACACTTCAATTAAAGGACTTCTTTCAAGACCGACAAATTCATTATACGTTGAATTAAAATTGTTGTAGAAGAATTGAAATAAAAGGAATATTTTTAACAATGGTGAGTTTTCTAGTTTAAAATATAGTTTTATTTATTTATTTATTTACTAGCGCTTCGCTCCCGGCTCTATCCGTGGACTGTAGAATTACAACTTCTTTCTTTAATTTCTCGCTGTATCCCGCACATAGCAGGGCAGGCAAGGGGAACTGGACAACCTAGTGTTGGAAGACTTCGTTCTCTTTCAGATGAAATGTCTAAGAGTTCTCCCGTTTCCTATTTTACGCCGAACGCCATGTCGAATTAAATTTTTTTTTCAAACCGGAATTTTCTTTCTCATATTTTTTTTATATTCGTTTAATATATCTACACTAACTACTCTCCTGTTAAATCAGTCTACCTTAAAGTAATAACTAGATTAAAATTTGTAGCGTAATACTTGTGAAAATTGACTTGGACTTATATTACTTTACGCATTTTGACTAGCAAGCATAACTCTCAGATTCAACAGAAACATAAAATATGTGAAATCCTAGAAAAAAAAAATTATAATTTTATTCAAATTCAATCTTAATGATATTTTAAGTTAATCATTATTTTCTCACTTTCCTATACAAAAAAGATAATTTTCAAGTATCAATTTCATTTCCCGCATACTTACACTTTATCTTAGAACACTCTCATCGAAGGATCCCAGCACTTTGGCAGTTAAGTAAGTGTTAGCTTAAACTTCACATGCATAATAGATTAAGCGAAGTACTTGTAGAGGGTCTTAAATTTTTATCGTCATTTATCTTATTACTTTGAGACTCAGGTTTAGTTGTATATGTACTGAGAGTCCAGTCGTGGCATAGGGGCATAAGTTTGTGCCTGTACACGCGACAGGTAGTGAATTCGACTTTCACTCGAGGAAATGAAATATTTAATATTTTCATCTACTCTAGTAACGACGCCATGCGCGGTGTTGAGATCTCAGTCTCCAGAATTCGGCGGA